>BQNB010000090.1:153090-218763 GCA_026074375.1 Tanacetum coccineum
TTATTTAGACCCTAATTCTAACTGGTGCAGATTTGTGTACTTTCCAAGCTTATGATAGAATACATGTTATGACTGTGCAATAAAGCGAACACCCCGAAAATGAAACACTTAGACTAGTGGAGAGCTGAGTATCCCCTTTTCGTGAGGTGTTCGGCTTTGATGTTTTCTAACATAAGAATTTTATAAATTCATTTCTTGAAGTTACTCTCGAGAAATCTTTTTATGAAATGTTTTAATAGGTTCTACTTGAGGGCAAGCAGAAGTCAAGTGGGAGGATATTTGATAATATCAAATAGTTAATACTTTTTGGTGGTAAAATACCCCCTAAAATACCTGCAAATGTTTCACTAACACTCGAAAACGAGATATTTTCTGTTATTTTGTAGTTTTCAGGTAAAATACAAGAATGTGACAAGAAACAAGGGAAAAAGGACTAAAAGTGTAAATTCTGAAGAATGTTACGGCGTAACACCAAAAATGGTTACACGTAAATAATTAAGCATGTAGGCGCTTCAAGGAAGACTTTTAGATGTAAACACCATATCTAGTTATGCCGTAACCATATATTTAGAAGGAAATCTTGTCAAAGTTATATTTACGGCGTAACACCTTATCCACTTATGCCGTAAACAAGAGAATCTACAAATATGGTATGAAGATCACATACTTATGGACATTATTTGAAGGTTACGGTGTAACACCATATCTAGTTACGCCGTAACAGCTACTTATTTATGGAATGCCGTTTAATATAGTTACTGCGTAACACCTTTATTGGTTGTGCCGTAACAGGTTCAAAACCTATAAATAGAGGCCTCATGCAAGCTATTCCGACATCACTTCCTCCACAGCTAATTGGAGAGGCGACAAAGGATTCCATCCTTCAAAGCATTCCACTTGGAGTCCAAGGGAGATCACACTTTACTTACTTTTTGTATTTAATAGTTCAAATATGAATACTATAAGAATTATGAGTTTTCAATCTATGATTTCTTCTATTTCTTGCTGTATTATTGTTACATGAGCGGCCAAAGCACTTAAAGTGCTGGCCTTTTATGTAATTACTGTTGTTTATGATTGTGTCATGTTAATTATGGTTTATTGATATTCCTAGACTATGTGTAACCTTGGTTTGGTAGTAAAACCCCATGTGATTTGGACCTAGCTTGCCTATAGTTAGATTTTACCCTTGTAAAATATGGGATCCAATGGGTACTCAAGGAGGATCACTAACTCTCCTTTCTGTGTAGGAACTAATCCGATCACGCACTTATTACTCAATTATTAAAAAGCACAGGAACTCTTTCAGAGGGGGATAATAATCTTTATAGGTTATTAGATATGTTTTGGGAATAGTTTGGGACTGATTCAGAATCGCAAGAACTATAGGATAGACTATATATGCATATTCAGGTCTATCGACCTTTGAAACCACTATTGAAACCATACTTTAACGTTGCACAGGAAAGCGGTTTCATAACAATAGTAATGAAGTAACTAGGTTAGCACGTTTTCTCTCCTGATATCTCCTACTCCTTTATTTTTTGTTATTTATTTTATTGTTATTTTTAATTCCTTTCAAATCAAATCAAAAACCATTTTCAAAACGTGACATTTCAAATTAAAACTAATTACAACTTAGCTCTTGGGACGACCTCGAATTTACCATTATGTATTACCCACGATCGGGTTCTCTGCCTGTTACTGCGTGGTTGGGTAGATCGAGTTTTATAAATTTAAACTTGGTAAAAATTAATATTTCAAAAGAAAATACGCATCATTAATCCCATAAGGATATATATGAAGTGCATTGGAGTCCTCATTCATCATGGCTGCATTTCATGAAAACTTTTATCTTAATACTCGTTGATGTTTTGAAACATATCTTTTGCTTTCGCTGTGACTTTGAATATTTTTAATCTATGTAACACTGTTGGGATTCTAGATTTGATGAGACAAAATAAATAAAAGAATAAAACATAAGGACTAAATCTAACAGATCAGAATTCTATAAGCTGGTGGAGAATTATGAAGATTTGGTCAAAGTTTACAAGATTAAGATTAGGAAAGTATTTAATTAGTTTAAATAGTTTCCTTATCATATTAGGAAAGTATTTAATTAGTTTAAATAGTTTCCTTATCATATTAGGAAAGTATTTAATTAGTTTAAATAGTTTCCTTATCATATTATTACTTCCTTTGTAACGTATGATCTTCTACCTTTGTAAAGAGATTCATAGGAATAGGTTTTACCAAAATAGCAGAGTCGGACTGATGAGGTCGAATTAGTAAAAGGTTGTATGTGTGTGTACACATGGTTAGATAGTTAGTTGGTGTAGCCTAAGATTAGTGTTTTGGGGGAAAGAGGGAGGGAACGTTTGAATGAAAAACCTTGTTCAATAATAATTGTCTTCATTATATTCCGCTGCATAATTGTTATCATTGTTATTATTTATCCTAGATATTAGATCTAAATAATATGAGTCTTAATAACGATCTAAGAGGTCTTAACAGACTCCTAAATTGGTATCAGAGCCTCGTGGCTCTTGATCTAGGATCTACAAAGTTTTTGGTATCGTTTTCTTGATGAAAAAAAATGATCGATATTTTGTTTTAGATGCGAATTGGCTAATTTGGTAAATATTAGGGTTTCTTGCAAAACCCTAATTCAAATAAAAACAGGATTGGTGATTCTATAACTGTTCCTACTAGCTTGGGTGAGTTAATCTTTGGATTGTTGATGATGAAACCTTATTATGAAATAATGATGATGGAAACAAGTGCACAAGAAGATACAAGATTTAGGGTTTTACAAAACCCTCATTGGTTTGAGTTTTGTTTGTGTCGTGTATAATGGCTGCATGGTCGGTCTTTGTGTTTTTTTTTTGGACTGGAGCAAGGTTACAAGAGAAGCTCTATTGGTGGTACATTAAGATCGATAGAAGTTATTAATTTTAACAATGCTGCTCGATGTTGACTTAATACTGTCAATAAAATGTTTTACTGCTCATTTTTGTTAATACTATTGGCTTCGTAGATGTTTGTAACTGTTAAGGTAATTTACTACTGCTCGCCTTGAATTCAGTACTGCTTAAAATAGAAGCAGTTTGTTACTACTGCTGTTGGGCGTAATGGAAGTAAGTGCTGCTAGCTTTGGGTTTATAAAAAGTTAATACTGCCAGTTTCATCTGATTGTACTGCTGGAATATTGTTTGTACTACTAGCTTTGATCGATATCAGATGACACACACGTTTGAATCTCGGACATAACTGATTTTCTTTCAGTATATTCTTAAACGATTTAAGGATATTATTTTGGGATTTATTGAAGATGTGATTACGAAGACGATTGATTATCACTTATTTGATGTTGTAGTTGAGTTTTTCAGATGCGTGTTCTTATCATATCTTAAATTGGGTGTTACACTTTAAAGATAACTTGTTCATGCCTAGAAACAATGTGACAAAGACTTGACGAATCTAGCAAAGGTGTGTGATTTTTCTTATGGTGCTCAATGCTCACATTTGCAATCACTTGTAAGGAGTTACATCGTTGTGCTCAGTGTCTCCTTGAAGATGAGGATTTTGTCAAGAGGTTCCGATCTACTTATATTTTGGTCTTGGTATAAGTTTGACGTCACATGGATAATACAAGACATAAGACACAAGTTTGGGTTATTCTACTTCTACATCACGTTCGCTATACTTAGTTTTCTTCATCAGTAATCATTACAAAAAGCCTACAGAATTGAAGATTCAAGAAATGGTTAACATATAGGTTTCAGGGGAAGGTTTTTGTTAAAATGTTTAACCATTTATATGTGACATTGAGGTGAAGGTTTTTACTACTGTTAGTCATTATTACTACTGCTAGTTTAAGTTTCTACTGCTCAAGTTCATTTATCTTAAGGTGCGTCATAGAGGGTAATTTGAGTCATTGGAAGGCTGGATTAGAAGTGTGATATTGATTTGTAGTGGTCAATATCAAAGTTGCTTATATGTCCCCTATTAGATTATGACAAAAAGGGGAAGAAGATGTTAACAGGTACAATTGGCAACTTGTAGATCTTTGGTGTGACATGGTACAAAGGAAAATCTAATTAAAGGGAAGTTTTGTTTCATTCAGGGAGATGATTACATCTTAACTTCAGGGAAGCTTTGGCTTTATGATGAAGTTTGTACATGACTTTGTTTGTTTTGTCATCATCAAATAGGGGAAGATTGTTGGGATTCTTGATTTGATGAGAAAAAATAAATAAAAGAATAAAACAAAAGGACTTAAACGCAAAGCTAGAATTCTTTAAAAGATGGAAGATTACAAAAGATTTCCTAGAAGATAATTATAAAAGTTAGGAAGATTTGTTTATTTCCTAATACTTATCCTTTGTAAACCTAATATCTCTATTATATAAAGAGATATAGGCCGTGTTATTTTCTGTGTGTCAAAATGTAAACACCAGGAATGTGTGTGTATGTTCTAGGCGTCAAGTCTCATTGTAGACGCCTAGGTTGTTTGTGTTTTAGCCCCAAGATCAATGTTTCATTAATCCTGTTAGATTAGGTACCCGTTCTACAGTTGATCGTGTAGAATTGGGGCTTGTAGTAGTCATTGTATCAACAAAGATAATATGAAAAACCTTGATAGAATAACATTGATTTGTTCTTATTCCGCTGCATGTTATTATCATTGTTAGTCATCCTAGATGAGGTCTAAACAAGCTCGAGCTATAAACGATCCAAGAATTATCACGTGTTCTAGTTCTATCAGGTGGATATACAAAGCCAACGGGGCTCTCGAATCTAGGATCTTACAAGGTTTTGATTGGTTTAAAGTGTTTTTACAGTATTCTATATATCGGATGTTCATAGTCAAATCGTTAAGGTTAGGTTTGTGTATAAACCCTAATTACGATGATAAACAAAATTTGAGGCATAAATTCGATAAATAGCAATATATTACTTGTTTGTACTTAAACGATCCTCAAATCTGCTTGATAAAAAGCCTAATGATCATGGTTGCTGCTATTGTTCATGGATTAGTAGTACAAAGTTTGTGCTGCCATTGTTAACTCGTTACTACTACCACAGATGATAAAAGAAGAAGTGTGTGCTATGATTTGGACGAGTAATGTTGGGCCTTAGTTGTGCTTCTGACGAGGAGAACAAAAGAGGTACATTCCATTTTTTTGTTTATAAAATACACAAACCATTCGTCCCTGGTTTTTTATTACGACAAGATGCAAAGAAAAAGGTATGTCGACAGAGTTACTGATTACAACTGCTTGGGCACGGTTTCTAACTCTGCCAAAGGTAAATGATAAACTGCTCTATTTGATTAATATTGCATTCATATTCGAAGTAAATACTTTCACGAGTGTACAAAAAATTAGTGACGAACAAAGTAACAGCTTAGTGACACTAAAAGCGTCACAAAAATCCATGGAGGATGACGTAATCTGATTTGTGATAGTTTCATAACAGATAAAGTGTCTCTAAAAAGAATGGGAGGAAGGAGAAAATGAATTAGTGACAGATTTTCAATAGTTTTGTGACATTAAAAAGTGTCGTCTGGATACTTAAAAAAAGTATCCCTTAAACAGTGGTATATATTTTTTATTACTCCCAGTTGATTATTAGTGGCTTCAAAGAAGGAAAGTTAACACAGCCATAGGGTTCGAACTAATAAACCTTATATTGCTTACTTGTACTTAATTTTTATACTGCTAGGTAGTAAAAGCAGATACTACTTTTTATCATTGTCCCTCGCTTATTGAGTTTATACTGCTAGCATTAAAAAGCAGCTTGGTTAATACTGCTTTGGATATGGTATGGTATTAGTGCAGTTATTGGTTGTTGAAGTTTATGCTGCCAAACAAGAACTTAGTACTAACAGCTTTATACTTAGTACTGCTTATGAGTACTTAGTACTGTTCTTATTACATTATTACTGCCAGAAGTTTTCGTTAGTACTGCTGCGTGAATACTTTGTAACTGGCAAGCATAGAGAGTTTTTGTACTGGCTAGTTTTAATCGATATTGAATGACACAACGCCATGGTTTGGATCTTGGATTGAACAAGATGCTTCGTTCAAGGGGAAGCTAACAGATTGATTTGGATTTAAATGTTCTTAAACGTTAAAAGAGCTCGTAGTTTCTTGTATTATATAGTTACGATAAGGTTGTATATCAGCTTATTTGAAGTTGAAGTGGAGTTTTTTTTCGGATGCGTGTTCCTTATCATATCTTAAATAGGTGTTACACTTTAAAGATAACTTGTTTCGTGCTAGAAATGATGTAACGAGACTTGACGAATCTAGTCAAAGGTGTGGTGATCTAACTTATGGTGCTCCATTGCTTCACCTATGCATCACTTTGGTTATTTGTCTCATATAAGCTGAGGAATTTTTGTAGACGTTCGATCTAGCTTAACTTTGGTCAATGGTATAAGTTTGCATGTCATGTGATAAGTACAAGATAATAAGACACAAGTTTTATGATATTCTACTTCAACATCAAATTCGTTATACTTAGTTTTCTTCATCAGTAATCATTACAAAAAGCCTACAGAAATTGAAGATTCAAGAGTTTAACATATGGTTTACATGTGAACTTTGATGTTTAAAAAATGTTTAACCAATTACAATGCACCACATGAATGAAGGTTTTTACTATTGTAATCATTATTACTACTACTAAGTTGAAGTTGTGACGCGCTCAAGTTCATTTACTAGGTGCGTCATGGAGGGTAATTTGAGTTGGTTGGAAGGCTGGATTAGAAGTATGAAAAAGTGTTTGATGAAATCAATTTGCAATTTTAAAATTTTTTTTTTTTAAAAAAAGTCCCCCTATGTTGATTATGACAAAAAAGTGGGAAGAAGATTTTACAAAGCAGATTGTCAACTATACATATCCTTGGTTGATATTGCAAGGATCCCTTATTCTTTCATATATATATTAGCTACAGGGAAGTTTGTGCTTATATGTTTTGACAATTATCAACTAGGGGAAGATTGTTGGGAATTTATATTTGATTAAATAAGACAAAACATATAGAAGATAAGGACTCATAAAAGACAAAGGAGGAATTCTACAAAAGATAGAAGATTATAGATGATTTCCTAGAAGATAATTATAAAAGTTAGGAAGATTTGTTTATTTTCTAATACTTATCCTTTGTAAACCTAATATCTCTATTATATAAAGAGATATAGGCCGTGTTATTTTCTATGTGTCAAAATGTAAACACCAGGAAAGTGTTTGTGTGTTCTAAGCGTCAAGTCTCATTGTAGACGCCTAGGTTGTTTATGTTTTAGCCCCAAGATCAATGTTTCATTAATCCTGTTAGATTAGGTAACTGTTCTACAGTTGATCGTGTAGAATTGGGGCTTGTAGTAGTCATTGTATCAACAAAGATAATGATGAAAAACCTTGCTAGAATAACATTGATTTGTTCTTATTCCGCTGTATGTTATTATCATTGTTATTCATCCTAGATGAGGTCTAAACAACCTCGAGCTATAAACGATCCAAGAACTATCACATGTTTTAGTTCTATCAATTAATAAGTAATCAACACGGGTATCGTTCTCCTCGGTGAGAGGTGAATGGAAATCTACGTTCATGTTGAAGATCTAGCTTGATTATCATTTAAGTTTTGGTTTTGGTTTCTAAATCTAATAACACAAAGGGAAAGCATATAAAGGCACGCTAAACTAGAAAATTAAAGCAATTTAAAAATCTAATGACATTTAAACACTTAATGATTAATTAACGACTAACGGACTAACGGAAAAATTATCAAAATAAACTCTAAAAACTTAAAATTGCAAATTTCTAGACTAAAATGCATTAATTTATTTTTTTAAACACAGAAAATACTTTTTTGAATTTTTAAACTATTTAAAACTATTTTTTAAACTAAATAATACTATAAATTAAATTTAAAATACTAAACTTAATCCTAAAATTTTAAGAAAATGTATAAAAATACTTTAAGCTAAAAGTGAGTTTTACAAAGAAAAAGGAACAAATAAAGCTAAAACCAATAAGCTAAGAAAAAATTAAATAAACAAAATAAGCTAAACTCTAAATGCATATAAGAAATAAATGAAATGATACTATAACAAAAAAGTCCCAAGGGCATGCTGGTTAAGGTGTTGGTGTTGTGAAAGGGAGGTCACAGGTTCGAGTCCTGTGACCTTGCTTTTTGCAAAACATTTTTATTTTTCATTTTCTTTTTGAAAAAGTTATAGAATAAGCAAACTTAAGAAACTTTAATAAAGGAACTTATGACCAGAACTTAATAATAAGCAAGAAAAAGCACAATCAAAAGATGACATAATGGTCTTTTTAAGACTTTATGATTTAGCAAAACTATTAGACTATATAAGCATCTAAAAAGCTAACAAAAGGTAAACAAGCTAAAAAAGACCCTTCCCTAGACTTACTAAGCACTTAATGACATGAAATAAGCAAACAAATAAGCTGAAAACCATTAAAAAGTAGTAAGACAGTTTGACTCTTAAACGAAACTTAAAGAAATTTTGACTAACTTTTAAGCTACAAATTCAAAACTAATAAGCACTAGGAGATGACTATAAGCTAAAAATAGATTAAAGTTGATACTTGAAAAACACAAATAAGCTAGAATCAAGAAAATTGACTCAGAGATTAAGCTAGGAAAAAGGACTTAAAAATGACAGACTTCACTAATATTTTTGGCTTTTTGAAAATGAAGTGACAATTTATAGCTAAAAATTAAAGACTAAAAGCTTAAAACTGATAAAGACCTTGACTCAATAAGCAAATCTAAACTGGAATTAAGCTAAATAAAACATAAGATAAGCTAAAAATTCAAATTAAAACAGACTGCATATATGACATTTGATTTTGACTTTTTGAGCTAAATTGCTTTTTGCAACTAATTTTTAAGACTCTAAAATGACTTTTGACAAACTAAAACTTAAAACAGATTAAGATCAACATTCAGAGAGCCAAATTCAGTCATAAAAACAACTCCTAACTTTCAATCTCAAAGGAATCATCATAGGCTCAATTTGAAAAGCCTTAGAACTAAAGACATGAACAAATAGTAAAATAAACCTAAAAACTTATCAAAACTTAATCTAAGCTTGAGAAAACTAATCCTAAGTCCTAATTAAAGCTTATGTAAACTGATTTAAGAACTAAAATGGTTTTAACTCAACTTGAACAAGTAAAAAGCTCTTAACCCAAACACCCCTTTAAAAACATGAAATTGTTCTTGTACACTCATTTCAGTACAAATAGTCTCTTTTGCATGTGGTATAATCCATTCAAGGGCCAAACCTGTTATAAATTTGAATCTGCAGAAGCTCGTATTTAACATTGCTTTTATATCTAGCTTGGATCTTGTAATTGCTTGGATACCTTTTTTGGCTCTAATTGTGATAGTTAATATGCAAACAGACAATTCTAAAAGTCTTTATGGTTGATTCTCTGTTGCACTGATCTAAACATACCATGTCCAGTCACATTCTTTCTCATCCTTCTAGTTTAAGGTGCTGAATGTATATCTCTAATGATTTGTTTAAGTGGATGATCCTTATGAATTCTGGTAGTTGGAGTAGGACTGACAAGAATATGTGTATCCAAATTAGTCATGTCAGCCTTTGCATTAACTCCTTCATCATCATCTGAATAGACAATCTCTTCCAAATTAGGCATGTTTGGATCATCATCACATCCATAGACTATATTCTTATCAGCAGCATTATTTTCTATGTCAGCAGCATTAATAGATCCGGCGTAAGTTTATTGATTTTTATCATTAAACAAAAGGTTAGTAAATTACTTGTTTAATTTAATAAGTGTTAATTCTATGTGACTTAACTAGATCCAATCCGTTGCGTACTCGTAGCTAAACTGATTACCTAGAATGTTAAATCCCAACAACGTTTACTACTAACATAAATATGGACATAACATATCACAATTCTTATTTATTCTAGCCCAACTTTATAACCATAATACAAAAAGATGTGCAAACAAGTTATTTTTTTATTTACAAAAGAAACTAAATGACAAAATACACTATCAATTGCATACCAAAATGATATGCGAGAGCAGAAACACACTAAGAAAGATAAGACATACCTTGACCCACTGACCCACGAAACCAAATGAACACTGCAGATCCCAAATGACCCACGAATTAACTAATGGGCTTGTATCATACTTGTCATGACTCATGAATAGCCAAAATCCCATGACTTTAAATTGCAAACTGTAATTTAGAACCATTCTGATACCAATTGTAGGAAACTAGAAGGGGGGTTGAATAGTTTACTGGTTAATTTGTCGTTTTAAAACTTTGCTTAGAAAATTGTTAGATTCGAGTTATATGTCAATCAATCAACAATATGAATCACAACTAAATATCTAATATAATGAACTAAGTAAGCAATAACAATAAAGAGATAGAGAAAGAAACGATCAAACCAAGACACCAAGATTTATAGTGGTTCGGCAACGAAGCACCTCTTCGTTCCTACTCCACTCCCCGAGTACTCCACTCGAGATTTCACTATGTCAACAAGCTCCCTTTAGGCGGAGAAAACCGTTTACACGTCGCTTACTTTCTTTTCCGACACTAAGCTAGATGTCGAGTCCTAATCTTAGCTAGAACCAATCTAAGACTTCACTAAGTCTTTACACACTCACAAGATATATATACCCTTGGATTGACACACAATCCAAATCACACCAATACACAATTTACACACTTGGATCTACACACAATCCAATTTACACAACAACACTAAATATATGTAATGAAGATTTGTGATCTTGAGAAGGAAGAGAGAGATCACTTGATAACAATTCGTATATAGAATAATACGATTATTCTTCTCTTGCACTTGATTAGAGGAAGAAGAAGAATAATAAGGGAGGAAGAAAGAATTAATCACTTGAAAACAAGATCAAGATATGTTAGTGATCAAGATATGTGTTTTAGAAAGAAAGGAAGAAGATAGAATAACAAATCTAAAAAAATTCATGGCAAGAGGTTCTGTTTTTCATATGGGGTGGCCCAGTATTTATAGGGACAAAAAAATGACTGTTGCTGGTGGCGGTCCCGGCTATATAAGGGGGCCGCCAGGCCTAAAAGGAGGTCGCCACTAGACTCCGCTCTTTTTTTTATCCTTTTGTGGTGAAGGTTGTATCTGTTATAGAACCTTCTATTTTGGAGGGAAAATTTGAATTTCAAATTTTATGTTTTTAATAAAACATTTCTTTTAATGAATAAATATTTTGTTTTTATATTTTTATAAAAACACATTTGTAGAAATGTAAGGTTTAAGGAAAATATTTTCTTGATCACTAATCATGTTTAATTATTTGTTTATCCATACCTTAAGTGATTAATCTTAGAAATAGAATTTTATGATTAGTAATTTATAAACGTTTAATTTTATCGCAAACGTTTTCACATTTTGTCATTATCAAAACATCGAGAGGTCGAAAAATATAAATAACGTTTTTAGACATTATTTGTATTAACAAACTGGTTCAATTCAGAGCAACTCCCGATGATACTACCCCAGATACTTGACTTTTGCCGGGATCCCTCCTAACATCAAAGCCCCCATCTGAACCATAGATCTTATTGATAACTTTACTCCACAATGTGTCTTTCTCATTTAGAAACCGCCATCTCCATTTACCAAGGAGACTCAAATTTTTTGCTTTAATGCTTCCAACTCATAATCTTCCATCTTTCTTGTCTGCTATAACCTTTTGCCACTGAACCCAGACAATCTTTTTTTTTATTTTCTTTATAACCCTAAAAACCCGTCTCTTTATCGACTCAATAGAAGAGATAATAGAACTAGGAGCTCTAAAGATAGATAGATAATAAAGGGGGAGACTTCCTAAAACTGATTTGACTAGAGTCAGCCTCCCGAAAATAGAGAGGAGAAAGGCAAGAACAAGAAAGGCAAAGGCTCAAGGGTGAATCTTCTCCTTCCCCCTTGCTGGTTTCGACATGTCGGAATCAGCAACACCTTGGACATGCATATACTTGAGTACTTGTGTGAGGAATAAATTAGCTCAGATCTTACCCGTGAGAATCAATTGCTGATCAAATCTCTACTCATAACCTCTCTCTGGCTATCATTTAACCAACCGTCTTGTAGGCTTTTTGAAGTAACCACTGATGAAGTAAACCAGATATACCAAACTTGAAACTGAAGTAAAATTTCCCGTTCTTATGACTTAAGCTTGTGTTAATGTTGGAAGAACGGTGTAGAGAATTTGTGCTCCAAGCAAATCTCTAAGTACTCAATACTCCACCCAAAGTATGAGACTTTCATCACCTCTTGCGATCATCCACAACGTCTTAGCGTGTGACACTGAGTACTACAACGTAACTCCTTTAAGTGATAGTTAACCAGGTCATCAACCATCCACCCCTTGACTGCTGGAAACTAGATAAACCAAGTCTTCAACTTAAATTAAGCTCGAGCAAGTTATCATTGAAAGTCATGCATCCAGCCAACCCCGACTTCAAGATAAAATAAGAACACGCCTTCGTAAAATGCCACTTCAATCTCAAATAAGTGATACCAAATCAACTCCGTGATCACTTGTCATCTTAATCCGAATCTTTAGCCGTTTGTCATTTAGTGAATCTTATTCGGATCGTTTTTAGTGTTATGTATCGTGTTTGTTGTGTTGTTGTTCTCAATTAACGTTCACGGGATTTTACAATTCTTGACTTAAACCGTAAAAAGAATTGACTTTTACGGGATTTTACAAAATCAAGAAAAAACCGTGAATAAAAAATTTGTTGTTGGTGAAATCGTTGTTGTTGTCGAAGAACTTGAACTTTCATGAACGATTTGTTGAGCTAAAACAATGAACGGTGCACAAATTTTGAGCTTGAGTTGATTAACGGTTGATCAAAGCTCAAATAAGGACAAACGGTGTCAAGTTGGTTTACAAGGAGGTTTAAAAAAAAATAAAGGATGAATGGTGAAATACTTCAAGTCCAGGGACTAAAAGTGTAAAAATTGAATTTTTGTTAAAAGTGACACACGTTTTCCCTCCTGCCTTCTGTCTTCTTCGATTGAAAATTCACCACAAATGAAACGAATTTAAATCATGTCTCGCGGAATGCTACGGTGATCGTCGGTTACATGTAAATACACCACGAAGATCGAAACGACGACACGATCACAACGGTGTATGTCTTGAGTCCCGTAGATTAACGATACTCAAAACCGAAAAAATCGAAAATGAGTGAAAAGATGACTAGTTTGGTTGCTTTTAAATTTTACTCGTTCGGGTCATGAAGGAAGCAACTCGTTCGGTTCATGAAGTCACTCGTTCGGTACTTCTTGAAGTCACTCGTTCGGTACATCTGGAATTCACTCGTTCGATTCACCTTGAATTCACTCGTTCGATTCAAGCTAGGAATTAACTCGTTCGATTCCAAATAATTGTGCTCGTTCGGTTCTTTCACAACGTAACTCGTTCGGTTGTAACAAAAAAAACTAGATCGGTTGATATTAAAATGAACTCGTTCAGCTCTTGCTAATATCAACTAGTTCGGTGCACAAAGGTGTTTACTCGATCGGTTGAACCAAATTTAAACTCGTTCGGTTGATGAAGAGTTTTGACTAGTTCGGTTGAGGCAATATATCAAACACCTTGTGTACACGATACTTCGACACTTGTTTCAGGCAAGATTGAACTTGTTTCGATCCACAAAAACGTGACCACAAATAAGCCACGAAGAGAAGCTCAAATAAGCTCGTACGCCAACATTAAGCCACGAAAAGTAGAGGAAATAAGCTTGTCAAATATGTTTTTGTACCAAAAGGCGCACACTTTTAGTTTTTAACAGTCAAACACACAATGTTTCAAGCTGCTCTTGACTTTTTCTATATTTGAAGCAAAGACACAATAAAGCGCACCCTTATTGTGAGAAATATAAACACAGTCGTTTGAAATAAATTGAAAAATGGCCCAATTAGTGAGAATGAACAGTAGGCCCAACGATTTTATGCAAGAAAAATTTGATGCCAAAATAAGTTGAAACAACGATTTCAGTGTGTTCAAAATAAAGAAAAAATGAGAGTTAAAACAAAACTCGAATGAAAAGAAAAGCAAACTTGAGTCACAATAAGCCGGAACCAATAAGCTCAAAATAAGTTACCACAAACAAATCACTAAACACAACACGCACGAATACGATACACCCCCGGTTAGCTCTTGATACCAATTGAAGAATCTACGAAAACTATGATCCGGTGGTCTTGGTGAGTGAAACCACATGATAGCCATTTTAGAGAGAGAAAGTAGTGAGATGGAAGATGGATTTGTTATTAGATGGAAAATGGATGAAGGATACAAAATGACTCAACAATGCCAAATGACTCAACCCCTCTATGGAAGCCATAGAGGGGTATATATAGCCCATACGCCTCTAAACTATACATAGTTACCTATTCTAGTCCTCGCGTATGTGACTATAATAAACTATGGTTATTCTGTAATGTCGTCACGTAAAAGTGAATTCCCAACACTTACATCAAACATTATATCTTCACCATACCTCCCTTGAGTTTCATCAACTAATGTAATCTCTGCATTTTTATCAATGTCGTCAATTTTCCTCCCCTGTTTGGATGCATCATCCTGATCACCCAAACTAGCTTCTTCAGAGGAAACTATTCTTGCAGATCTACTAACCTTGTATAATCTTTTGAGCTTGTGAGTTCTTGACCCTCCTTTCTTCTCTAACTTCTTGACTCTCAGTTTCAAACTTGTAATCTCCTGAGCTTGAGCAGTCTTTGTGTTCTCCAGGTCAATAACTCTATTTTGCAAGTTGGTACATAATTCCATCAATTCCTGAAGTTTCAATCTGTCCTCACCACTTTGAAGTGTGTTACCTCTTGCGAGCAGTGGATCATTGGAAAGTTTAGATACATTCTCAGACCTAGTCTGAGCAATTGTATCCCTCATGGTTTCTTGGTGCCTGGGACCACCACCTGAACAAGTTCATAGGGAACTTGGTTCATTAGGTGTTGCCTTGGATTGGGTCTTATTGATGTTACCCCTGTCTTGCTTTGCATCTAAGCCAGTAGTAGTAGTGGCAGACCTTTCCAAACTGTCATCCCTCTCCTCATAGATAGCCTCATCTACAACATTGGTTGTAGGACCACTAGGATGAGGTACCTCAGTGTCCTTTATCTTTGGCCTTCTTGATCTTTGTTTCTTTTAGGATTGAGATGTTGATGGTTGAATAATAGTGGGTGTGTGATAGGGATCAGTTGGTATTGCTGAACCTTCACCCTGTTCTTGTTGAGCTTGTACCATCATTGTAGGAAATAAGGGTGTGTCCCTTCTAGAAAAGCCTTTTCCTACCCTCTTCATATTTCCAAAGCCTTTTCCCCTCCAGTTGTTTATCCAAAAAGACTTTTACAAACCTTGTATACATCAAGAATTTACCAACATTATCCAAGTTCTTCACCATATTTTCAAATATGTACTTTGAAAAGTTAAACTTTTGGTTTGTAGTTAGGCAGATAATTGCAGAAGCCATAGTGCTACTAAATTCATTCCATGCAGTAGTCTTAGCACTTAGGCATTGCAAAATGGTATGAATAAGGAATTTCCATAAGCTCAGACACCCGAAGCCTGTCACTAGATTTGTGCCCCAATCCAGAATATAGGATGCTTGGCCAACAACCTAACACCTCTCAGTTAAATGCCCTTGAATCAAACCTAGTACCCAAGAAAAGTTGGGACGTCAGTCCCGATAGAACATCCACAACACTCGCGCTTATCTACAATAGCAATTAACGTTCATGATAAATAGGACTATCACGGCAATAAGGTAACTATTAGCAATAATATTCAAGTAGGTAGATCTGGATAGCAATACACTTTTTTAAACACTTAGAAAAACACTTGTGTCCAATAGTAAAACAAGCAATGTAATTCACCCCGTAGATTTTGTAAAACAATCACATAGTAAAAAGGGGGCTATGAACTCACCTCGAGTGAATGGTAATCAACAAGTATTCACAATAGAAAAATGCATCACGAAGAAATCCGAAGGCAACCTAATCCAATATAGGTCGTATAAGTACTAAACACTTTGATTATTTATAGGTCATATAGCTCATCATACTATCATTCGGTCTAACATAATTTTAAGAGGTACAAGTAGTACGATGAGGAGCTAGGACACTTTAAATCGTAAATCCAATAACTCGTCGATACGCCACCCCAAAGAGGCCTCATTATGAAACTCCCTAGTAATATAGTACTTTGATTAACTAATACCACATATAATTCTATATAGCTACATCACCATCTAATCGTTTTAGTGAAATCATATTTATAAAGTAAAAACGTTTATAAGTATACTTTAGTAAAATTGGCGTAACTTTATCGTTTTAAGTCCGTTTCTTTCGTTTCTTACGTCCACGCCTTCGTATTAAGACGAATTATCAAAATATAACATTTTCAAAATCTGAGGTTTTCTGATGAATAGTGATTTTTACTGTTCATAACAGTTTTTATATATTTATTTTTTAATAGATTTAGTTATCGTAAATCACGTAAATGACGTAATTTATTCGTTATAGCTCCGTTTTTTAGCGATTCTTTCGAGCACGTTCTCCATAATAAATTTCTATTTTTATGATGTTTATTCCAAAAATAAAGTCCTTGATAATAGTAACTTTTTTATAAATTATTTTTAAAAAATTATAATAACGTAAACTGTAATCGTTCGTATCTCCTTCGTTTATAAATCGGTTTTTTCGAGTATCTTACCTTTTTGGAATCGTCCATGAGACGTACAATTTTTATAAAAAATAAATCCATGCATGTGATTTCGAAAACCAAAACAACCCCTTAATAATAATTAGGTACTCATATATATAAACTTGTTTTATATACTTTTTCAACTTAATAAAATACCACAAGTTTTCCGCAACCATTTTTATCATATGTCATACATATTATTATGTCCATTATTTCATGATATTATCAACCTCATAACATATGTAAAAATGTTCAAAACAATGATCACAAGTAGAAATATGTTTTACATGTTTAAAAGTATCTTAAATTGTGATATTGCTAAATAGAACATATAAACACATAAAATCATAACTTGTAAATTCATAAAGGGTTTTAGATAACCTTATATTGATGTATGATGATGAAAAATACAATCTAAACCCTTGTTTAGATTACAACACAAGCTTACAACACCAAAAAAACCCTAAATCCAAGTGAAACCTTAACCTTGATCTTTCTTGCTTTACCACTGGTAAAGGCTTAACCAACCCTTCTAAACACCTAAGAACATCTTAGATATGTTGTATGTATGTGTGTAATTGTTGTAAATAAAATTTTGTATGGATTGGATGTTGTTTTTGGGTGAGCCGTGGCCTAAAGGAGGACAAAGGGAGAGATTTTGTGTTTTACACTTATACAAATGAGATGTGTGTGTTCTAGTTGCTAGTATGCAAGACTTATATGATATCTAGAGTTAGTCAAGTATATAAACAAAGACCAAAAAGTCTAAGAAAGACCAAGGAAACATGGGGAGTAAAACATGGAAGAAAAATGGTCTAGGCATGGGCTTTACTTGAAATTGTCTTTTGCTTTAAATGGAGATGTGTTGTACAAATACTAGTTGCAAGACTTTAAGATATTTTCTTGTATATATCTCTATGAATCCGGCCATGGTATTATATACATGATATATTTTTGTGATTTTTGAGTATTAGGTATAAATGTGGGTATTTGTTGAAGCGTAGAAAGGTTTTGGTGCTTATGGGTATGCCTAAATGTATTTAATTGCGAAACGTAAACATTTTACGCAACCAATAAAAATAAAATATAAAAGTTGGATTATTGACTTTCGAAAATAATATATTGCTTCTCGAAGAAAGGTTCGAAAACTTTAATTCGTTTGGTGTCCGTTTATGCTAATTGTTGATTTTTAACTTACGCGATTTAACTATATAATAAGAATTAAAAGTAAACGCGTACGAGAAAAAAAAATAATTAGTAAAATAGATGACGTCGTAAATGACCTGAAAATACGGAATGTTACAGTCTCCTCCGGTTAGAAGAGCCTTGTCCTCAAGGCTCAAGTTGCGGCACTTGAGGAAAGTACGGGTTCGGAGAAAAGATGCGGATATTTCATCCGGAATTGGTCTTCATGTTCCCAGGTATACTCAGCTCCTTGCCGAGAGTTCCAACGAACTTTGACCAATGGGATTTTTCTTCGCTTTAGCTTCTTCACATCCCGCTCTACGATCTCAATAGGCTCTTCGACAAATCGCAGATTTTCATCAATCTCGATCTCATCCAAAGGTACTTGAACATCTGACTCAGCCAAACATTTCTTGAGATTAGACACATGAAACGTGTCGTGGACACAACTCAGCTCCTGGGGTAACTTCAGCCGATAAGCTACCGGTCCAACACACTCCACGATCTCGAACGGTCCCACATATCGTGGTGCTAGCTTTCCCTTCTTGCCAAATCGTACCACTCCCTTCCATGGAGATACCTTAAGTAACACTCGGTCTCCAACCTTGAATTCAAGAGGCTTACGCCTCTTATCAGCATAGCTTTTCTGGCGACTCCTAGCCGTTTTCAATCTTTCCCTAATTTGAACAATCTTTTCTGTCGTTTCTTGCACAATTTCTGGTCCAATAAGCTGACTTTCTCCCACTTCAGTCCATATCACGGGGGATCTACATTTCCGCCCGTACAGAGCCTCGAATGGTGCGCACTTAATGCTTG
The DNA here is from genome assembly GCA_026074375.1 of Tanacetum coccineum. Lineage (NCBI taxonomy): Eukaryota > Viridiplantae > Streptophyta > Magnoliopsida > Asterales > Asteraceae > Tanacetum > Tanacetum coccineum. The sequence continues at coordinate 171,913 of BQNB010000090.1, forward strand.
TGTGGTAAATTATTAATAAAAAACTCAACCAACGGAGGTGAGTATCCCAACTTCCAAACCAAAATCCATAACACAAGCCGTAGCATATCCTACCTCACAGCGACAGAATAGTACGCCTCACGTCAGACCGTCGGTATCAAAGGTGGTAAGCCGTACTCCAATGTAGTTTGTACCTAAACGCCTATCAGGAGAGCGGCCATAAGTGTGACTTGAACGACCATCAAGGTCATGAGATTGAATGACACCGGCACACCATGTCTTGCTACATCGTACGAGATATAAATTCTTGCCAGCTTCTTTGTTTTAAAATCTTCACGAATGGGTAAGAAGTGAGCCGACTTGGTCAATCTATCTACAATGACCCAAATCGCATCATACCCACTGCTGCTTCTGGGCAACTTTGTGACTAAGTCCATTGTTATCTTCTCCCATTTCCACTATGGGATTTCTGGTTGTTGAAGTAATCCTGAGGGTTTTTGATGTTCGGCTTTGATCTTAGAGCACGTAAGACACCTGCTAACGTACTCAGCAATGTCTCTCTTCATACCAGGCCACCAATACAAGTCTCTCAGATCATGGTACATCTTATCTGCACCCGGATGTATTGAATACCTAGGAAGTATGGCCTCATCCATAATCAATTTCCTTAGCCCACCACTGAGGACTCCATATACCGACGAAAGAAGTAAATTTCAACCATACACCCCTCGTCGTTCAAAAGTGTATTTCTAATCCTCTAGAGGCCATTCAGCTGGGTCTTTGAAGATCCTTGGAAGCTTCAAAAGTTTCACCCTGTGCTTCCAAAATCTTAGTCTTAATTCCCAGAATGGATAGTAAATACTCATGCAAAAGCACGTACTCCAGCCTTGGCTTGATCCCTTTCTTTTTCTACTCAATGCATCAGCCACCAACATTTGCCTTGCCCAGAGTGGTAAATTTGATCCACACACTCATAGTCGACTGAGTAGTCGATCCACGCCTTTGGCGCTATACAAATCTTCTGGTCAAAGATGTACTAGGAGACCTTGTGGACAGTGTAGATAACACACTTTTACGTCTAATAAAGATAATGTCTCCATATTTTAAGAGCGAACACCACCGCATCCAGCTCCAGGTCATGGGTGGTATAATTATTTTCATGCGTCTTCAACTGTCTTGACGCATACGCTATTACTTTGCCCTTCTACATCAACACACACCCAAAATCCTGTTTTGATGCATCACAATAGACCACAAAGTCGTTTGGTCTATCGGGAAGTGCTAACACTAGAGCATTGCATAGCTTCTCCTTTAGAATGCGGAAAGCTTCATCTTGTTCGTCGCCCCACACATATGTCTTGTTCTTTTGAGTCAACAGGGTGAGGGGCTTTGCGATCTTGGAGAAATTCTCAATAAATCTCCGGTAGTAACCCGCCAATCCTAAAAATGAACGGATTTTAGTTGACGATTCAGGAGTCTTCCAGTTCTTGACCGATTCAACCTTGCTAGGATCCACGTGGATACCGTCACGGTTGACCACATGTCCTAGGAACTGAACTTCTTTCAACCAAAACTCGCACTTTGAAAATTTGGCGTATAACTTCTCTTTCTTGAGTAAATCTAGAATCGTCTTCAGGTGAACTTCATGTTCTTCTTCTGACTTTGAGTAGATTAAGATGTCGTCAATGAACACAATTACAAATTTGTCCAAATACGGTTTGCAGACGCGGTTCATTAAGTCCATAAATATTGCTGGTGCGTTCGTCAGCCCAAATGGCATGACTGTGAACTCAAAGTGCCCATATCGGGTTCTAAACGCGGTCTTCGGTATATCTTCCTCTCGGACTCTCAACTGATGATATCCTAAGCGAAGATCTATCTTGGAGAAACAACACGCACCTTGTAATTGATCGAACAAGTCATCAATTATGGGGAGAGGATAGCGGTTCTTTATAGTTAACTTGTTTAATTCTCTGTAGTCAATACACATTCTCATCGCGCCGTCTTTCTTCTTGACAAAAAGCACGGGTGCTCCCCATGGTGAATGACTAGGTCGAATGAAGCCCTTCTCTTGAAGCTCTTTTAGCTGGTTCGACAATTCTAGCATCTCTGACGGAGCTAATCGGTATGGTGATTTAACAACTGGTGACGCGTCTGGAATCAGATCGATGCGGAATTCCATCTCACGCACAAGAGGTAAACCTGACAGATCATCTGGAAATACCTCAGAGAAGTCTCGGACAACCCGGATGTCATCAAGCTTCTTTTCATCAGCCTTGATACACGCAAGTGATCCAAAATCCTTTTCCGGCCTCTCGCCTTGGACTTCAAGAATCTCGTCATTCGGAAGAGGAATACGGACAATCTTTTCGTAACAATCTATGACAGCTCGGTAGTATGACAACCAATCCATGCCAATGATAACATCGAAACTTCCTAGTCGGGTCGGGAGTAGGTCAATTTTGAAAATATGGTGATATAAGGTTAAGGTACATCCTCGTAAAACAGTGTTGGTACTAACCACCTTTCCATCAGCTAACTCTATTTCATAACTAGTGTTTAAAGCGACTGGGGCAATATCAATAAAATGTGTAAACGCAAAAGATACAAAACTCTTTTTAAATCTCCTGGGTGGCATGATTCTGGCAACATACGTACACAATTCATTAAGAATTTGTAAAGGTATGCAGAGTCATGGCACATGGTAATAATGGAGAAAAGGAAATAGAAGGATGATGTAAATAATCATGAATTATTTAGGGTATATAATTGACCGATACGAATGAATAGTAATACACTAGAAGATAGGCATAAGAGATCGAATCTAAACTAAGTAATATATATAAATTATATAATACTATAATGATAATCAAAAGAGCAAGTACGGATCAGGGATGCGCGCGCGGATATCGGATCAGCGATGAAGGATTCTGTAATTTGAAAAATGAAAGTAAGGAAAATCTTTAAAATTTGTGGTTATAGACTAGGTTTTGAAAATGACCCAGTTCCCTATAACCTTGGCTCTGGTACCAATCTGTAACACCCCCAAAATCTGATATGCAGCGGAATGGTAACCTTGGGGTGCTACGTCAAAGTACAACAATCAAGATATAGGAAACGACCTTAAATGGACGTTTTAAACAAGATCATTCGATGCATTATAACAAAATCAGAGTTCATACATTAGGTCCCATATGTTTTGAAAAGAAAAGTCATAGACATACTACATACGTTCTTTAAACAAAAGCTTTATAATCCCAAAAGACGACATAAGTTTTCATAGATAAAAGTTGCATCGAATTTAAATAAAACACAGAATCCATCTTCATAGATATCCATCACGGCTCCCTACCCAAAGCGCTTATATCTGAGGACCTGAAATTAAACACGCTAAAAGTCAACACAAAGGTTGAGTGAATCCATAGGTTTATAAGTAAAAGAGTGGACCACAAAGATTAGGTACTAGTAACTATGATACAAGTTCAGTAGTCCAATAACATGTATATAATACACTAAGCATTGACCCCAGGAAGCCTTAACTAGATGTTTGCCCCAACTAGAATATAGGATGCTTGCCAACAACCTCACTTGTCCTCTCAATGTTAAATGCACCATGATCAAACTAGTGACCCAAGTAAGGTGGGGATTGTCACTCCCGATAGATCTATCCATAACACTAGCGCTCACTACAATTAGCAATTAACGGCTCATGATAAATAGGGACTTCACGGCAAGAAGGTAACTTAGGCATTAATAATCAGGCAGTAATCTGGATAGCATACACTTTGAAAACACTTGAAAACACTTGTGTCCGTATAAAAAACAAGCATGTAATTCCACCCCGTAGAGTTTGTAACAACAAGTAGATAAAATAGGGGGCTCTGACCTCACCTAGAAGTGAAGTGATGAAATAATCTGGTAAATGGCAGAAACTGTATCAGGAAATATCGGAAAAGCAACCTAAGTAAAATATATTCCCGTATCAGTACTCAAGTACTCTTTGACTTAGCAACAACAATCATATTCATCCAATATAGTTAATCATCATACTATCATTCGGGCTATCATAATTAAAGGGTCATGACATGACGTACGAGGATGCTAGGATACTTTAAATCTAAATCCCCACAACTCGTCGATACGCCATCCGACGAGGCCCTATTATGAAGTCCCGAGTAAAATAGCACTTTGATAACTAATCACAAAAATATTTACTATATAGCACATCACCATCTAATCTTTTTTTTTTTTTTTTTTTTTTTTTTTTTAAATAGCGAATTATATATATAAATAAAAACGTTTTAAAAATGACCTTTAAACAAAAACTGCGTAAAATGCACGTTTTTAAGTCCGATTTGTAATGTTTCTTGCGCCCGAAACGTCCTTCGTACTAAACGATGTATCAAAATAAGAACATTTTTAGGTTTTGAGTCCACTGATGAACAATACTTTTACTGTTCACATCAGTTCACATATTTATTTATATAAGTTTTAATAGTCGTAAAACCTAAATGTCGTATCTTATTCGTTATAAAAAATAAGGGCTCCGTTTTTAGCGATTCTTTCGAGCACGTTCTTGTAATTGAAAGTTTTATCATATTATTGATGTTTTCAAAGTATAAGTTTCTGCCATGAATAGTAACTTTTATAAAAATAGTTTTATAAGAGTATTAACTATCGTAAACTCGTAACTAGCGTATCTTCTTCGTTATTAATCGGTTTTTCGAGTTCTTTATGACCCCACGATCCTTGTGACATGTAGTATTTTATAAAATCATAAAATATATATGTAAATTTCGAACTCCAAACAGCCCCTTTAGATATTTTTTCTCAAAATGTGTTTAAAACTTGTTTTTAGGACTTTTTAGCTTTACCACTTTGTTACAAATCCATTAGAACCCTTAATATCTTATGTCTTATACTCCTAGGGTCCTTAGTATATGATTAATCCAAAGATTATCCAAGAATTATAAAATTTACAAGTAAATAAGTTCCTAGATGATGATTAACTACATAGACATATATATGCATAAAATGATGATGTAAAGACATAAGGGTTTTGAATAACCTTAGAGTGATGAAAATGACTACCCAACACAATCTAAACCCTTGTTTTAGAATTGTAAACCCAAGCTTGCAAGATTCTTGATTTCCTAAACCTAACTTTTGGCATTTTCTTAGCTTAACCCACTTGTAAAGGCTTAACCAAGCTTTCAAATCTCCCTTAGGACATCTTAGATAATGATGTAGGTTATGTATGTAAAGTTTATATAAAATTTGATATGGATTTGGTTTGTTTGGGTGTTGCCGTTAGCCAAGAGAGGAGGAGGTGAGAGAATTTTGTGATAAAATTTGTAAAGAAATGTAATTATTGATTTTTGTAGTCTAGTTAGGGTATATATAGGGGTTAACTAGGGTTAAGGACGAAATAAATACTATCATGAATCTCAATCGTCCCAAAACAGTATTTACAAGGATAAGGACTTAGCAACCGTGTACTCAATAATTAACTTGGGTTAAAATAATAATGTACTAAAGGTGAGTACATACAAGGTAGGCTAAGGTGATTTGGGTGTAACAATTGGTTCAAGGGTGACAATGCTCTTCATTAATAGTCTGGCTTAACCAGAAAATTACGAGAACCGTGAAAAGGATAGGCTCGGAGGGTTGTACTAGGGGTATCCTGCACTAAAAATGAGTGCATGGCAAGGGTGTGGGATAGTTATATAGTCGATGTGACCATAATAACAATTACAGGTTTTAAACATGGGTTAATCCTAGTGCCTCTTATCTAGCAAATCCTAATACTTACTATGCGGTCTCGGGATGCATCACAAAAACAAGTTCTAGAATTTAATATACTACCGGTACACTCATATAATTTAATACCGATACCAATGCTCCAGAAAAGGTGACAAAGACCATACATACACATCCGTAACGACAGAATAGACACATATGACTGCATTCGAACCTTAACTCGAGAAAGCTAAAGGTATAAATTATCTTGGGTATCAAAAATGGATACCCGAATTCCTAAAGATCTAAAGGCGAACCTTTGTGGGGTGGAATTTTGAGGGTTTTTGTGCTAGTCGTATACATTCCTGTCCATGAGACGCTATTAATACTCGGTTTTTGTCGGTGTGTATCATAATTTGTTTTAATTTGGGTCAAAATTACCTTTTACGCTATGTTTTGATATATTACCCATCATTTTAAGGACAAAGCAAATGGTAATTGAAGGAATAGTTTCTAAGGCTTATTTCTACCCTACACTTAAGTTGAACATTGTTCCCAATGTTCTTCAGGAGTACCCGTAAAAATGAATAAAGGGAAAAGAAAACAAGTAAGCGAAACTAGTACTCTCCTAGTTTGCTCGTTAATAGAGAAGAAACATTCGATAACTAGTTAAATCATTCTCCAAGAATCATCTAATGAAACTTCCTAAGAACTTTCAAGCTTCTTCTCATCAAATATAACCTGTAAATCAAAGACAAAGACAACTACACCAAGCGTAAAATCCACGGGTGAATGATAAATACAACCTCATTAACTACGTTTAGACTCTACGAAAACAAATAAAGGATAGGATGAATGTGTTAATTTCATTTTGGTTTCCTACAGGTTTTTAGGAAAAATACAAATTCTATAAATTATACAAAATTAATTTCTCAAAAATTAAATAAAATCGAATTTTCCTATAGTAGGCCTGGCGACGCCGTCAGGATTAATCCTGACGCCGTCTCCAAGGTCTATAAAGATTTTTTTTTCTTTCTTCAAAAATCCCTGTACGCAAGTTCCCATTAGTTATTTCCTGCAAATTTTACTGCAAAAACCACAAAATTGATTAACACAATCATATGACTCAAAACAAACACACAAGACACACAAGACACACCTAAAATGCAAGAAAATAATAGATTAGGTTGCCTCCTAAAAATCGCTTGTTTTTGTTCAAGTCACGAGCCTGACTCTACACTTATTTGACGCAAAAAAAGTGGGCCTCCCCTACACTTAGCATTAAGTGTGGGTGATAGTAGCGATACATACTATTTTGATAGAAGTATGCCATGTGAGGTGAAGGTGGTGTATGAATGGTCAAGGGTTCTACTACCTTCATCCTAAAACTACCTGAATCCTTTGGTTTGATGGGTGGATTTGAAGTTAGAGAAGAATTATGAAAAATAATCAGGGTTATGTCATTCTTATAAAGATTATGCTCTAACAATTCTTTATCCATTCTTGTTCCCATCATCTTTATCTCGACTTCATCTTCATCTTCATACTCAATCTTATTTTCCTCAAATAAATGAAGTATTGGCACTTTGAGGTTAGAATTTAGGTGTTGGTGAGGGTGACTATAGATAGTGGGTTTAATATTAGATATCATCGAGACCCTATGCACCGTGATAGGCTTGAGTATCTCAGGGGTTACGATATAGATGTGAGTAGGAAATGTAGTGATCTTTTTTATTTTTATGGAATGAGCTCGTTGTGCCTTTATTTTGACCTTCAGAGTTGCTATTAAACTATCCGCGAGACACATGAATGTGTCTTTTGTTTTTCTCATATCTTCCTCTAATTGCCTAATTTAATCCTCTTGATCATCAATTAATTTCAGTATTCGTCCCTCAAACTCCTCCTAATAAGGTCTTTTAGGAAACGTGAATCCTCCCTCATAATACAATAGCACTTCATTCATCATCAAAGATTCTACTCAACACTTTATACTTTCTAACTCTTGTTCTAAATTGGCATCTATATAGTTGGGACTTCCTTTTTTAGAAAAGATTAGTTCGTTCCACTCTTCTTCTTCGTATTGGGTTAAATCTTTGATGGTTTTCCATGCTTCTTCTTGCCTTAATTTTCTAAGTCTCTCGCCTACTGCATAGTCAATGGCCATCTAGGTGGTGTAGTCGAAATGATCATAAAATATTTGAACTTGAAGCCATAGATCAAGACCATGATGAGGGTCTTTTTGAAGTAAGTCCTTGAAACGAGTCTACTCATCGCAGAGAGATTCATCTTCCACATGGAGAGTATCGAACGGACAACAGATTGCTAACATGGACAAAATGATATTGTGCCACTTTCGGTTTTGAACATTTCAGTCTGTGTCCATACATAATCTTGTACATCAATAAGTAGTGTGGTAATCAGTGTTATATGTCAGTTTATGAATTTTTCATGAGTTTCTCGTTAAACTCCAAATCATTTATAAATTTATCGTAACTGACACTAACAGAACCCCTCATCAATTGAGGGGGAGCATATATATGTTCCATCATAGGCTTGTATAAATCAGACACAGTTTCTCCTAAATTTTCCTAAATTAAATCAATTGAGACCTAAAATCTCAACAGGTTTGAAATTTTAGATACGATAAGTGGAGCAAAAGAGATTATAAAACTATGAAAATCTGATAAAAAGTGTGATCTTTTGGACTCAAGTGTAGGCTCTCCCATATGTGTTAAACCTTTTCGAATATCTATGCACATATTGAGGGGGAGCGAATGGTATATGATGGGAAAACAAAAAACAATTGTGAAATATCACAGACCTGACCCTGTATTAACTATTAATCGAGTTATAAGGATGGTAAGGTTTAGGTACTACGATCCCACGATCCCGCCAGAGCAGAGGATCTACCCAGAGACAATCCACTAGTTAGTGTATAAGTCCTTATGTATGATTACAAAAGGAGTAATTGTAAATAAGGGAATATTGCGGACTGTATAGAGCTAGTACTCGGAACATACCCAACAAATACTGAGTAATTGAAGTCTCCGGTACACACTGAAAGGTTGTAAGAATGAAAAAGAAATGTTAAGATAAAGGTGAAAAGAAAGCAAACCATCCTAAACATTCGGCAAAAAACCAGGTCACTCACATATGCTGTCAGAATCTACATGGATGATATGCTGACATGAAGACAAGTATCATGGACCCAGTGATACGTTGCACAACCCTTCCTAGCCACTCAAGATCCCTCAAAGGATTCTTGTTTCATTTTTTACGGAGATCAATACATTTCTATCATCTCTCTCACTCCGAGTTAGATAATATTGAAAAGGTGGCAGTCTGCTCCAGCCTCCGACTACTTAAACTAAAAGTGCACTATAGAGTCTAGAGCCATGAGATCATCCATAAATCTCGCTAGGACACTAATACAAATTATGCTTGCTTATCACACACTATGATAACAAGTAAGATCTTAAGAGTCCTACGTATTATCCTCGTGGTATTGCCAGAACATCCGAGTGATACGAAAGTACTCACAATGAAGATGGAAATCCTTCTAGAGCCAACATCTAACAAGCTCTTGGTAGGTGACATGTGAGATCCACTATGGATTAAACTTGTGACAAATAAAAAGCAACGATGGTGCGATTCTTTATAAATCAAACTTGTTCCAGGCAGTAAACTGATGAATAGTTTTTTGAAAAACTTTTCGATGTGCTCAACAACTAATTTTTGAGCACATTGACTGTGTATATCTTTCAAAACAAATGTGTTTCTGATGAAATTTGATTCTGTGCTATAAAACATTCTTGATGTGTCACAAAAATACTTTCTCAAGTGATACGTCAATTGATTTTCAAATCAATTTTTCTCATCAATCGGTAACACAGTAACTAACCGATCCACTCTTATCATGTTGTCTGCTTTGAGATGTTCCGATAAAGAGAACAGGAAAGTATGGTGATTATGATGGTTGTACATTAGATGATCCGATACTTATACTGGAAATCCTATCAAGGAGATTCTTCTTAAGATGAATCTACTTGATCACAGGTCGGTCCTCACGGATCTGGAGGTTAATCCAACCAGACTCGGGCGAATGACAAAGCCATATTCGTCCACATGCTTTATTGCTAACTGTTTTATTACAGGTTCACGTAAATATGGAGATGGAGATACCTCGTTCTAGTAGAGTCAATTCACAACCCCATGCTCACACTTAATTTACTAATCAAAGACATCATGACAAATGAAAGACCTACAACACAGCTTTCGCAACTCTGATGAGTATTCTCATGATCCAGAAAAGTGTGAGCATGCGGGTCCGAAGGTCACAACATCACATGAAGACAATACTCCACAACAAGGATGATTAAGAGATTTACTGTAGATGATGATCTCAAAGAAAGCTCAAAGATCACACAAGTCTAAGGAACAAAGCTCAAAGATCACTACTTGCAGTACATAGACTACTCTTGAAGAATCAAAAGTCTACGAGCCATAGTCAAAGATCAATTCAAAGATAGCTAGGATTCAATTTGTATTTTCTGGGGTGACCTCCCTTAGGGGGAGATTGTTAGGATTATAAAAATCCATGTAAAAGACTCGGTCACCCCGTGTAATGTCTAGCATAGGTTAGCTCGTAGCCTTAATATTAATCGTATGACTTATGGTGTTGGGTCGGGTCTTTACCCATATGTTAGCCTACTCCATAGCTCACTTAGGGGCACAAAACTCATGTATGTATACCCCTTTCCAGCCATGGGAAGGGGTTGGTTGATCATTTTGATAATACACACACTAAATGTGTTTTTCTCTCACTAAAACTCACTTTCTCTCTCTACAAAGTAGGACAACCACTAGATCATTGATTGTGTTAAGATATCCAATATCCTACATAAAACTAATGATAGATTTGATCCCTAAAAATTCCACTTCAAAGTAATCCAAACGTATTCTCCCACTGTGTAATTCATGTAAAGAAAACTATCTACGTCTTTGTTTTCTTCATATATAGCAGACATCATTGCACTAGGTATGCAATAGACTTGTGAAAGATTTACATGCACATGCATGTTGACAAAAGTTGCTAGTGATGAATTGAAAAACCAAAACAGTAGGTAAAGTAAGAATAAATGGTAGTATGATTTGACTTTTTTTGATAATTTTGTGGTGGATGGCGGTAAGGGAAGATAATAATTAGGGTTAGGGTTTGGTCTCTAATATCATGTTAGGAAATGATAAAACCTTGATTTATTAACCATCATTTGTAATAGTGTAAACCCTAATGCCCTAAACCCATAAACCAGGCATAGGCCTATATATCCACTAATAAATTTGTCTAACTAATTGAGGTGGCCATTTATATACCACTTTTCTTATAGTTGTTATGTAAAGTTGGTACTAGCAGAAAGACCCATTACTCCTTTTCATGCTTCAAGACTCTTTCATAGTTTCTTTGTCGAACACATATTTTGGCACTCGTGAAATGTTATGAGGTATATTGTGAATGTTGATGCTTTTATGTCCATGTCACCAATACAAAATGTCCATGTGATAAAAAATATACATGTCATCAAAGATGGCTACTAATATTTAAAATTACATAGATATGGAACACTTGTGAAAGTTGAAAGGTTAAACCTTAAAAAAAGTATCAATGAGTAAATTGAAATACTAATGAAACTTCATTACTATTTAATGATTTTTTCCCTATATCTATTGCAAACCTGAAAGAATATTGTATGATTCCAAATCTAAGGGTGTGATATATACATTTAAACCTTTTCATGTATACCAAACACATTCCATGACTATCATATCCATTATTTATTCACATACAAGTGCATCATGTTTGATACAGATGTGTTAGATTAAAAAAATGGGTTTCAAACCGATTAAGGATGTTTGGTTACCGGTTTAGGATTGATAAATTAAATGATAACAAACCTCAAAATAAGATGTACACCAATATGCTAGCACATCCACCTCCATACCTTCATGAATGGTTGATTTTTCTTATATTTTCTATTTATAAATAACTTAAAAGATGAATTATAAAGTTAACATTTATCAATTTTACTTGTCTTTGGTCTCTTAAAATATTTAAAAAAACTCCTCTTTACCACGAATTAATTTAGGATGATTTTATGTTTTTAGAAACTAGTGAGCGAACTAATTTGTTATAACTATTTTTTATTGTTCCATTCACAAATACAAAACCAAACAATGCTATAGAAAATCGTATTCAAAGTTATGCCCAAGGATGTCAAGATCGCGAGTAAACTCGTAAGATCGTACGATCTTACGTACTCACTAGCTAAGATCGCCCTATGATCGTATGTGAGGTGAGATAGCAAGTAAGATCGTGATATCGAACGTAAGATCGTAGAATCGACTCTCGATTAGATCTTACCAATTTGATGGGTTATCATATTATTTTATGCCAAAACCTTATTAAGACTTGTATTTTTTTTCTTTCTTTCCTTGCTATTATATTACTCTATACTATTACATTTTGTTTCTAAAATCTTTTACAAGATGTATATGTTGCTACCATACAAAGCCGTGATGAATACTTTAAAAAAGAATCAAAATTTTATCTGGGTGGGAAATGAAATTACTTAAACATTTAAATTATTCACTTCGTTTTGGATTTTTTGCATGTTTACGTCTCATTTCTTCTATTTCCCTTTTCACTAAGTTGTTTATTTAGCTATGAAAATTTAAACAGATTAAATGTATTTCACTATTTTATTATCATGATATTTCAACGTCAAAATTTTTGTTACGCTATCTTATGAATTTGTGTTTGATATTCAATTTATATGTATAAGTGTATAACGTTATAATCCGTTAACGCCTATTACCAAGACTATACAATTTGATGGGATCTTACAACCTCGATCTTACGAAGACAAAAACGACATTGGGTAGGATCTCGATCCTAACAGCCTTGCTTATGCCTATTACTATTCTTATTAAATAAATCAATATATTAACAGTCATTCATGACAACAAACCAAACGCATTGATAACATCAAATATTTAATACTTTTTCATATCAAATTCCCGCATTTATTGCCTTGCTTTATATCATTTCTATATGAATTCGATACTTAATTTATTTATTTTGCGAATTCAGGTAATTAGAGGCATTGGAACGGAAAATGCCGAAATATGTGCAAAAATAATACCAATACTAATTTATTTAGTAGAGGTACTAAAATTCAATGAAAGGCTACTAAAATTCTATAGGATGTAACCTAAGAGTCAAATGAAGAATAGTACAACTACTAATTATTTGTAGGGGTACTATATCTATAAAGACTAATGATATCGAATTTGGATGCTTAGAAGACATTACGGCGTAACGTCCCGCATGAGTTACGCCGTAATCAGTTATTTATTACGAAGATTTGGTGCTGACAAGGCATTACGACGTAACGTCCGACAGGAGTTACGCCGTAATCATTTATTATGGAATAGATATTTATGCTGACTCAGGGTTACGGCGTAAAAGGTTGATTTAATTACGCCGTAACATATTTTTACACTACAAGATAGGAAGCCACTTCAGAAGTTTTACGGTGTAACGTAATCGATGCCGTTACGCCGTAACGATGACTCATCACAAGGACTAAAGTTGCGCATAATATATCAAGTTTCATTAATAAATTAATAACTTCATGAAAGTCCAGAAGCTGAATTCGTACATGTCCTAAAGTCTTCCTTTACTATAAATACTAAATGAATGAAACCAATTCATTCATTCATTCCATTCGGTGGGAGCAGTCGACAGAAAGAAGAGCGGAGAAAAGAGCAGGTTACCTGCCTGCTTGGTGTAGGGCAAACCCTTCGGGGTTGACCATGGCGTTCGACTAGGGAATCGATAGCACTCAATTGACACAACTTATATTTGTACATCAACTTATTATGGTCAATTTAATTTAATAATTATTTTGATTTATTTGGATCTAGCAATTTAATTTGTTGATGTCATGATTATTTGTTATGTTTTATTGTTTGTTATTCGACGTTTAATCTATTAATAATCCTTGTGATTATTGATTTATAATTTTATTATTTTATTGCATCTTTTATTAATTTATGTAGTGCGTTTCTATAACCATGCATTCCTGTCTAAATTTTGATATAAGGTATAGTACGGTCAAAGATCTATATGATCTCAAAGACTTTAGCATGTATGATTGGTTACAAACAAACCAATCCTTGTAGTTGTTCGACCTAGCGAACTCTTATCATTAATTATTTGGTTAAGGAGTGCGAGCTAATAGGAGACCACCTATTAGAGTTAAGCGTATCTCTTAAGCTAAAAGTAAACCTTAATGACTGTAGACTGAGAATAGGTTAATTCTCCTTGTGAGTCCATTCCACTTAGTAAACATAGGTTAAATTTCAAATAAAAAACTGGACCTAATGATTGCAAGACCCCTTATAAGGTTGCGATTAAAACATTACACGTAAGATCATAATCAAATGTGTTTTTCCTTTCTAGTTGTCTACCACTATACCAATTCCCTTTTCGACAAGCAAGCTTACCACCAAACAACTCCGCAATAATCTAAAGTATTCAAACAAGCTTTCTTTCCTGCTTTCTTAGGTAGAATAATAAAGTCAATTAGACGATTAGAGATACAAACCGTTTTTTGGGTCGACACCCGTACTTACCAATCACTACACTATACATGATAGGGTACACTGCTCTTTAGTGCGTAGGAATAGTCGAGGTAGTTAGGGTTTTATAAATGTAAAACCTGACGTAGTTTTTATTAAAAGAAATTACGCATCACGCATCCTAAGGGTGTGTTTGTTATGAGGGTTTTGGCATCAATCTTGCTTTGAGTTCCAAAATTTATAGTTTGGTTCAAGGGTGTTTGTGTATATGGCCGCATGACCCATCCACTTAAACCAAGCCAATACCCTAGCGCCAGCCGGTATAGGTCTCCTGGTGTCAGAGCAGTCTCTCAGAAGGATAAGCAATGTCAACACCTCGTGAAAGACCAAAACATCCTTTTATCCAGGTAACCCTTAATAACCATCGGTTCATAGCAATACCTAGGCGTGCGCCGCCGATTTGGATATTTAGGGATAATGTTTCCTGGGAATGAACAAAGCCCTAGCCATCTAGCTCGGCGACCATTCCCCGACGGTTGTCAGGTACATACTTGGGGTAGTATAAATACCCCAAGTTCATTCAATGCTATGATCTAATTCCATACGCATTTAATATGCTTGCAATATTGCCTAACGACTATCCCCACTTCAAATACTCATTCTCATACCGGAGCTTGGTCCTGAGATAACACCCGAGGCAAGGCTAACGTGTGTTGTTCTCTCTTCAGGCTTGTTGATGATCAAAGCCTAACGAAAAGACGACCCTCCTTCTGCCCAGCGGATATTTACCTCAAAAGTCACACAAGGAATCGTAAAAGATGTGGGTTTTGTCTAAACATTCTCTTACACATGTTTTTTTATAATTTTATTTTTCTCTCACACATATACATATTTTTTAATTGCAAATAATATTTTAATTTTTAATATAATATAAAAAACTTAAAAGTTTATTAAAATTTTAAAGTGTGTTTAGTAAGTGAAAAATATTTTATCTTTTTATGAACTTTTTATAAAAAAAATAGAAACGTGTTTAGTCACAAACTTCTTGAGACTTTTTCTAAAAATAATGTAAACCTTGTTTTTCCAATATTTAACTTGAAATTTGAAAAGAGCTTTTTAGGGCCCGTTTGATTTGTAGACGAGTATAGAATTACGATTTGAATTTAGATTTAGATTTAAGTTTGTATTTGGATTTTGTGTAGTTTTTAAATTGAATTTAGATTTAGATTTAAGTTTGTATTTGAATTTTGATTAAAAAGTATCATCTTATTTTAGGATAAAAATAAGATTAAAAATGAAAAATAAATAAAATATAAACTATAACAAGGTAATATGTGGTTAAGAATGAAATACTCAAGTTTCAAGAAAGAAACAAATCAAAAGAAATTCAAAACCTCCCAAATCCATTAGGATTTATCAATAGCAAATATTTAGGAGTTGATGGTGCCGTGTAATCCCAACACACCAAAGCAGTTTTCTTTTTAACTTAAATCCTATCGTAATAGGCAAAACCTATTAACTAAACAAGCCGTTAATATTTCTTATATTTTCTCTTCCATTTTTCTACACTCGTTGCATTTTTAAACTCTTTAAAAATATATCAAATGTGTTTTCTGAATTCATATCAGTACTCTAGATTTAAAAACACTTCACCTTTCTAAAAAAACAAAATAGAAAATTAAAAAAATTTCTTACAACTAAACGCATCTTTATGGTTTATCTTTCTTTTTTTTCAAACATTTACTCCAAATCCAAAACATGCATGGTGATTTGGAATAAGGGAATGATGACTTTTATTCATAATACATAATATTTGATTAGTTGGTTTAATACTAAGGGCCTGTTTGGTTGAGGGTTGTTGACCAAAAGGAATACTATCATAATACATAATATTCGATGATAACAATTGTTTGGTAAGTCAAAGTAATATTGTCATTCGCAAATATGTGTATCGTACCTTATCTAGAGTGGGAAAGTGATATTTGAGAAAATTTAAGGTGGTATTTAATTTTTTTTATCTACTCTCTTTATCTAACTCATCATTTTATAATTTTCACTCATCTTTTATATATTTTTTAATTATTTATATTTTTATAGTATATATTTTTATCTTACATCAAGTCTAAATTCAAATTCAAATCCTAATTTTAAATCTATCTGCAAACTAAACTAACTTAATTGACATTATAAGGGTGTTTGGCTAAGCTTATATGATTGTCTTATGAGCTTATTAGTTTATATATGTTAAATAAGCCGAAACTAAATGTTTGACTAAGCTTATATGACTGGGCTTATGAGCTTATATAGGGGGAGGGGTTGGTAAGCCCAAACTTTGTGGCTTATATAAGAAGGGGTGAGTTTATATAAGAATATTATATAAAAAGACTTTTATACCCTCATTTAATAATTACACCTATTTTATTTTTATGTATTTTTTTTCATTTCACCTTATTAATTATATAAGCTAACCAAACACCTAACAAGAGCTTATGAGCTCATGATATATAAGCCATAAGCCGCTTATATAACATAAGCATAAGCCCAATTCATAAGTTTAGCCAAACACCCCCTATAAGAATAAGGGGGTGTTTGTTTTTAACAAAAACATCTGACTAACATCTGATCGCTAACCGGTCAGACGCGGTCAGATGCCAAAGGTGTTTTTTTTGCTTTCAGTTAGATGCGATAAGACATTAGGGCATCTTACTCCGGTAAGAGATGGCGATAATCTCTCACTGCCTCTTACCCTTATATATTGACCTTCACCATCGATTTTTAACAAACAACAGAAAATACATCTTACCCGAGACCTCAAAAAGATCTACGCCAAGATCAAACAAAACACTATAGGAGTGTTTTTGTTTCTCATTCGTGGGTTAAAAACAGTTGGTGGCACTTTTGTTTGAGAGAAAATACAAGAAGGAGGCATGTAATCTGTAGAAGTGTGAAAAATATTAGCTAGGGTTATATGAGGTTTAACTGTTTAAGTATAATGTGTAAATTAATGTGGGCTAGACTATAGAAAATAATTAGATGTATTAGATTTGGATTTATAACTAAAGTTTGTCCCAAGTGAGATAAAACAGAATTTACTAATTCAAGTATTTCATGCCAGTAAACTGTAAAGTAGTGTATACTTTACAATTGTTATATTAATTTTGGTTGGTGTGATATTAGACTCAATTTTGTACTTGGCTAAAATTTTCGTGTTCGTTGGATTATGAACCAAGCTAGTGAAACCGAGAAATTGAAGTGGTCAACGTAACACGTTCATAGATAAAGGGTAAACCAAAACCGTGTGTTTGTAAATTTCAAGATTGAAAATTTTACCAAAATATTCATTTTCAAAGATACATTCAAACTATTTATCGAGCATCTATCTATAACCTATATAAAACAGAGTTAAGATCATTCAGCACAGTCCTTTCATAATCCTTCAATGGCTTAGGCCAACATGCTTTTCTTACAATCTTCCTAACAATTTCTTCTAAATCTCCGGGCGACAATGATTCTGGCCACACAAGTACACAACTCGTTAAGAATTTGTAAGGGTATGCAAAGTCATGGCACATGATGATGATGGAGAAAAGAGAATAGAAGAGTGATATAAATAATCGTAATTTAATCAGGATGGTCAATATTGTAACACCCCCATTTTTATAATATAGCAGCGGAAGCTAATCTGGGGTATTACTTCATGGATACAACAATCATAATCATAGAAAACAACTTTAAAAGAGATGTTGTTGGAAAAATTTAGTTATCATTCATTATAATCAAGTTTTACAAATGCAGTCCCAAATTCTAAACTTATGTTGAATGATAACAGTTTAGTCCACCATCTTCGAGCCCGATGCCACCTTCCGTTCCGCAACTCTCAATTACCTGAGATAAACATGCTAAAAATCCAACACAAAGGTTGGAAAGTTCCTTAAGTTTGATAACAGTTGAATACAAGTCATAGTATAATAATTGTACAACACAATTATTATGAAAATGGTATGGTTATGTTCTTTGGGTCATGTATTATATAACCCACTCATAGATTGAATGATAACGGTTTTTCCATCTTCATGTCCTCGCCACTCCGTGCCATTAGTTACCTGAGATAAAACATGCTAAAAAGTCAACACAAAGGTTGAGTGAAATCCATAGGTTTAAGTAATATAATTTGAATGCAAATGCGATATTTGGGTTACGTTGATATACACCCAGTATTGAAAACATATTTATTATTGCCATTAGCTCATGAATCCGAAGCCTTAGGGTATGGTGATACGTTATAGCCCCTGCGGGTACCTTTGCCAAAATACCCGCGTGATTTCTAATGATGTGCAATTGGTTACACGTAACTGGGTACACCAACGGGGAGTCCAGCCCAAATAGATCTATTCACATCATTCGCGCTTACTACGGAGAGTAATTAACGGTTCATGATTATGGGGACTTAAAGGCAAAGCAGTTACTTAGGCAATAGTAAATTGAAATAGCATACAGAAATAATTGCATTCATGTTTATAGCATGTATCCCCCTCGCGGGTTTATAAAAAGATTGAAATGCGAGGCTATGAACTCACCTGAATAGTTATAGGGAAATTGATAGCAAATGTATATGAAATGAAAGTAACGGCTTCATCACGGGCAACCTGGGGTAATATATGTCAAGTCTTAGTTTGATTGAATATGTAAGATTTTACATCGATGTTGGTTTTGATATAAAAATTATCATAACACCGTTCGGGCCATCATAATTCAGAAGTCATTCAGTAAACGTTTGAGGAGCTAGGGCACTTTAAATCGTAAACCCAACAACTCAGTCAGAACGTAATACCAAGATGAAACTCCTTAATATGAAGCTCCCTAGTATTGTGGTATGATATAGATCCGGGACATGATTTTTGAAAGCACATCGATGATGAATGATATAATGATTAGAACATAAGCAGTTTTAAGCATTTTATTCAATATCTGGAGATGTTAAGCACGAGGAGCGTTAATTAAAATTATGACATATAATGTTTTAGATATGATTTTACACTTTTTCAAAATGTTACATTTTAGACCCTGGGGTTCTGAAAAATTGCAAATAGACCCCTGGGGTTTGCACTTTTACAACTTTGGTCCTTCAAGTTTAAAATATATACCAAGTAAACTTTGTACTTTAAAAAGTGACATAATAGACCCTTGTAGTTATAACTTTAATAAAATGACACTTTTAGTCCTTTTAGTTATAAGTTTCTGAAAATTATGATATATACCCCTTGCATGGTTTATAATTACAAAACATGTCCAAATTGCCATGCAAGCTTAATTTAACATTTCAATAGACATTTATAAGTTATAATAAACTAAAATATGAAGATTTAACACAACGCAAGTTTAAATTAATGATTCGTTAAGCTAGGAAGCAAAACGGGTCATATTAGGGTTTTAAAATGAAAACGCGCGGGTTTTAAGATCAAATTCTCTTATGACTTATCAAAGTACTTATTTTAACATTATAATAGCTTATTAGGATAGGTTATAACAAAAGTTTACAAGTTTCACCCATAGTTTAAGTAAAAACATGAAATTAGGGTTTCGGGTGTATGGTTTTGGATCAAAAAGGCATAAAACTTAGGTTTTTGAGTTCAAAGTTTTATATTATGATTTTAGCAAGATCATATGAACATTATAACATTATAAAAGCATAATATAAGCTTAGAGAACCCGGTCTTGAGCTTATGGCTTAGAAATGGGTCGAAATCGGGACTTTCGGCTTCGTACGCCTAGAATAACGACTTTAGGGCTTCGTTTCTTGGTTTCTTTTGCTTCCTTTCTGTACTTGAGACTTCTTAAGATCTATTAGAAATCATATTGAGCAAAGATTTGCTACTATGATGGGTTATAGAAGAGGAAGGTGGGTGCGAGTTTAAATGGGCACATATGGGGTCTATTTATACCCATTTGAAGGTGTAGATAGTAAGCAAGCTCTATGATCTAGTCTTGACACATGGTAGAGATATTTAGGGAGGTGTTGAAGCTAGAATTTCAGATGTGGGAGGTCTAGGAGTAGCTTGAATGAGGTGGCTACCTCCTCTTGCTGTCGCGGCTGGTCTAGGAAAAAGAGAGGCCATGTGCCTTTAATTTTAACCAAGAAATGGTCTAAGGAGGTGGGTAAGCTTCTTAATGGTTTCTAGAAGGAGTTCATGTAAGTTATTTGCACATGGGAGAGTTTAAAATGGGTTAAAAATGAGCAAGAAAGGGTGCGGGTCTGTTTTAGGTTCGACAAGGGTTTCCATAAGTTTTCTCATTTATATTTCGTATATATTGATCGTGGGTGGTTGGAAAATGTTCTCAAGGTCTGTAATAAGAAGTGTCATTAGGAGTTTGCAATTGGTTTGGGTTAAAACGGGTCAAAAATGAAGAAATGAGGTCGCGGGTTTCATATAGGTGCGATTAGGGTTTACTAGGGTTTTCTAGGCTTGGATTTCGTGTACATTTGATTAGGAATAGTAGTTTACTGATCCTAAGGCTTATATTAAGGATTATAATCAAAAGTTGAGAGGTGGTTTAGGTTAAAATGGGTAAAAATGAATAAACGGGTCAAAATCACAATTAGGGCACAATTAGGGTTTTCTAGATTCGTTTCTTGAATAATTGAAGTAGAATGATGAAATGATGATGTAATATGATTGATAATGTTGTAATTTATGTTATTACAACTTATTTAAGAGTTGTTTTGGGTATACAATGGATAAAATTCAAGAAACGGGTCATGGTTTAGAAACTAGCTTGGTTTTAGGGTTTAGGGTTTTGAATTAGGGTTTTGAGTGTCAAAAGATGTATGAAAGTTTATGAATAGAATAATTAGGGTTTACACATTGTATATTGAGTGTAGTAGGTTGCACATAAGTGATGGTGAAGAAATTAGAATGAAAACAGAGGTAAAATGGCTATTTTAGAGATCATGCTTAATGACTTGTACATTGAGCTTTTAGAGACTTGTACTTTGACTTGAAGAGATTTTATATTTCAAATGAGATGTTATATTACTTGTACATATACTTTAGTAGCTTGTGCATTCACTTTAGATGTTAATCCTTCATGAAATTAGGGTTTAGAGGCATCCGATAACGGTTTAAAGCCCGTTTTGATATAACGTTACGAATGGTACATTATAGGAATAATGTACTTTGTAAAAATGATATTATGATATTGACTTGACATATATGAAGATAGGATTGCCATATGTAGGTTGCCTGAGCCCGTTAACTTTAGTTATGCAAGAAATGTTGTACATCGAGATATTGGCAAAGTAAGTAATGTAATAAAGCAAAAAATTTCCCTGAAAAAGGTGAGTTCATATATAATTGATAAATTGTACATCATCTAACTTAATAGATAGATATTTACATTTATCAAAATTGCGGGTTGTTATATGAATCACCCGTTAACTAGCCCAAACGAGTCTCAAACCAATATTTTACAAAAGATTACACATTTGGTCCTTCTAGTAATATTTACAACAATTACCCTAAGCTATATTAAATTTGCCACATTTTTTAGAAACTTTCTAATATATATATAAAATGAATTAGGGTTTCTTCATAAGTTAACCCTAGCCCCCATCTCATATTCCCCCTCCTCTAAAAATCTGGCGCAACTCCGGCGGGCTTCCGGCCACCTGCCGCCGGCACCCACCACACCATTTTCTCCACTACGACATGCCACCCTCACCATCAACATCATCACTCCCATCACCACGTCTTTGGCCAACCTCCGGCCACCCGTCGTCGGTCCTCATCTTCAACCGACACCATCACCGCCACCATCTTCACCTTCATCACCACGCCACCACACAACCTCACCACCGATCCATCACCACCATTGCGACCTCGTCACCACCACCAACATCACCGCCACCCCGTCACCATCTCAACACCGAGCACCACACCACTATCTCACCCACCACCATAGGGTGCATTAGGTTTCGGGTCACACCAACAGGGTGCGTTTGGTTTTTATAAACACCACAAAGGTGCGTTTGGTTTGACAAAAAACACCACGAGGGTGCGTTTGGATCTGGGTTTAGCACCAAGGGTGCGTTTGGTTGTTCGTATCACACCAACAAGGATGCGTTTGATTTTGATAGTCACCACTAGGGTGCGTTTGGCTGTTATTAGCACTGAGAGGGTGTGTGTGGATCTGGGTTCAGCACAAGGGTGCGTTTGGTTTTTATAAACACCACAAGGGTGTGTTTGGGTCAACAAAAAACACCAAAGGGTGTGTTTGGTTTAGCAGAAAAACCGTAAGGGTGCGTTGGGGTTAGCAGAAAACCCAAAGAGGCGTGTTTGGTTCGCAGTTTTATAGCAAGGGTGCGTTTGGTTTATATGAATCGATTAATAATCATATTACTAGATTATATATATAAAACCGGATTAAATGGTGGTTAATGGTTAAATAAATGTGTTATATATGATTTGATCTCGTCTAATTATATATATTGATCACACGAGTATATTGCAACATAGTTTGATAAAAGAGGAAAAATAATGAATTTTGTAATAATGGGAAATGTCATATAAACGAATAGGTCATGTCAAAAATTATATAAATTTCTATACTTTTATAAATGAGATAATTATTTTAGCTAGAACCGTCAAGGAAACGAAATACAAATTTATAAAATATTATTTTATATTTTGTAATTGTCAACTAGAAGATAACATCATAACTGTTGTAAAAGCTTTACAGACATCGTCTAACATAATTTTTAACCTTAAAACTTGCGTTTACATCTATGCAAGAACTTTTTTATTAATTAAATTGGTGCTTTCCGAACATGTGTCGAAATATTTTGTTTCAATTAGTTTCTCACATTTCTTATATAATACTTGCAAAGTATTATATACCTCGATTATTTAGTTGATGGTTTGTCTTTGTTATATAATTCACAGTATGAATTATATACTTGTTCATTTTTCATATGTAATATATATGGAATATATTATATACTTTGCATTCATTTTTCGATTTATTTTATTTAACCATCCACCCAACTATTATAACTTTAAATCTAAATCTTTTATCAATGTGTCGCGTTGATGTGACTATCCATCGGAAAACCCAAATACATTATCCTAGGCTAGTGGGTCATAGCCGTTAATATAAACCTCAACTTCTTGATCGAGCCGTTTCGGTTTCCGTTTGTGTTGTGCTTAATATGTACATTCCTGCCAATCATTCTACAACATCGAGGTGAGTTTATAGCCCCATGTTTTACTTGTTTTACATATATTTTTGGGGTGAGAACATACTTGTTTGAAAATGTATTTACATGGTTGATTACAAATTGGTTTACATACTCATTTACATAGCTCGCTATGGGAAACATTATTTGACTTCATTTTTGGTCACAAATACATACTTTACTTTCGAAATGATTACGGATTAGCTTAAGCGGATTGTACTGATAACTACGAGTAAATGCCCAAGTGTTCTTGGATTGGTGGGAACCCCTACAAGGTGGGTACATGTTCTGCCCGGGTGTTCTTGGGGGAACAATACAGGGGGTACATTTAAAATGGCCGGTGTTGTTCTTGGAGGGGGACACCTAAAGGGTACATTAAGCCGGATGTTCTTGGGGGGACACCTACAAGGGAGTACATTTACTGCCGGCGGTGTTCTTTGGAGGGGACACCTATAAGGGGTACATTACTGCCCGGGTGTTCTTGGAGGGGACACCTGTAACGGGAGTACATATTCTTTTCATAAATGCCGGGTGTTCTTGGAGGGGACACCTGCGATAGGTACATATTAGTGCATCGGTCTCATGAACTTAGAGTAATCGTATAATTTATGTTTTATTACACACTGATCATTTACGCGTTGTCTTGAAATAAGTGGCAATACTACTCTTGAACAAAGGTGGTCCAACTTATCATTCGTTTTGGGACTATCTGGGGATTAGAAATGGTCTATGACATATTTTAAATTCTTATGATTTTTAAAAAACACCTATTCATACATTTTGGATGAACATTAAGGATTTGAAACGGTCATACATACTTTACAGAATTTTTGGTTCAGCATTTTATATTTAAACGGAACCATATGAACCTCACACTTTATGTTGACAATTTTTTAAGCATGTATTTTCTTCAGGTGAATTAGTTGCGTTGCCTACGTGATGTGCATTGGGAGTCTATAATGACAAGATTTCATTCATTGGTATTACTATCCTTATATATACAATTTTGATCATATCTCTTTGTATCGCTTTTCAAGCTTTTCTGTATGATGCAAATTAATGGGACAAATGTTGATATCAAATTTCAAGGAAATCAACAGATTAGATTTTTAAATGAACATTTAGAGAGTCGTTCTCTTGTTGTATGTAGCGCTGTGTAATATGAAAGTAAACTCACCCGGGACACATTTCCGCCTTTGACATATTTTTTATGGGGTGTTACAGATTGGTATCAGAGCACTGGTTATAGGGAACTAGGTTGCATATTTTACCCTAGACTATAACCGTTTTCACAAGCATTGCATCACAGCAAACATTTTCAAAATGCATACACACTACTTGCTTACTTGCTTAGGTTACTTGTTACCTTAAGTGCTTACATGACATACATATATATAATATATATGCTTGCATTCCTTTTGCGTATATCGTACGTTTATTTATATAAGAGTTAATTATATAAATACTAGAACATTTCTTAAGACATTGTGAGTTGCACAATGGTCTCATTTATACCTCAGACATTGTAAGTTACACAATGGTCTCATTTTACTTCTTAGACATTGTGAGTTGCACAATGGTCTCATTTCGTTCTCAGACATTTAAGTTAAACAGATGGTCTATAAGAATTTTATTTTTCTTCATAGGCTTTATAACAATATGTATTACCGGGACCGTCTAATTATTGTGTTTACATGGAATTATGTATGAATCTAAGTATTACAAGTCTTGTATGGGCGGGACTTGTAATATGAGGATTGATATGATAATTGATATGATAATTGTTATGTTAACAAAGCCCGTCACAGTTCTGTTTACATAGGATTATGTATGATCTAGTTTATAAGTATTGTATGGGCGAGACTTGTTAAATAGGAGGATTTATATGATAATTGCTATGTTGACTCGTTCATATAGACCTTTACCTTATTTACTCTAACCGAGTACTCATTAACTATCTTGAACTCTAGGTCGATATTCCTTGGTAGTTTTACTCCCCGTCTCCGAAGACGAGTTTTAAACACCGCCCCATACTCATTAGAAGCACATGCATCGCTGTTATTCCATCAACTTGAAGTTATGTGTGTACGCGTTATTGCATCAGAAATTATTAGTAGAATGATTTATAATCTCTTTATGTGTATGGATTGGGACGCCTATACATTTAAATAATAAATTTTATAAATCATCGAACCATAAGTTTATCAATTATTAATTTACATAAATTGGGGACGCTTTCTTTATGACCTAAACAATGAATTATAAAATGGGTGGGCTTAATGGTATCAAATATGACACGAGATATGAAACTCGAACCCGATATATCACAAGAATCCGTATTCTAAAAGGTCTAGAAACACAATAGTGTCTCTGCCACTTCACCAGATTTAAGCCTCACATTGGAACTTACATGAATCTCATTCTGAAGATATTCTTTTGCCGTGCATATCCTGGCAATCACGAACTGTTCGTGGAACTAACGCTTGTTACACACTTGAATAAATTAGAAATCCTGTTTGGTTCTATGTTTTGGTCTTACAGTCTTTCTCTAGCTGCTAATGTGTCTCAACATCCTGTTGTTTAAGTTTTTGCCTTTAGCAGCAGATCTTAGTTATAGAAGTCTTGTTGATCCATATTATCTTTTACCAATTTCCACAAGTTTCAAATTCTTCTCCTGTCAATTCTTTTATCGCATATGACTGAAGACTAAGGTACATCTTTTAAAAGTTCCATCAGCTCTGATGATCTGGGTAATAATTATTCTTTCATTTCTTTATGATCTTCCTCAGTCAACAATGGTTGGAGGCTTAGTAGCCAAAGGAATAGCATCAATTGCTACTTCTCTTTCATCAGGAATAATTTTCATGAGCTCTTTAATCTTAGTTGCTTCTTGTCAATCATCACTTCAGTTGTCTCGCTTGAAACATCATCTACCTTTTTGCTTTTTAGTGACCTCTCGTTCTAGCTCATCTCCTATCTCTTTAATATTACCTTCCACCATGTCTGTTTATAATCACAAACATGTTCACTTTTGAAAAGCTGTGTCAAACATTTCTTTGCTTGAATATATAAAGTCTTTAGATTTCAAGTCTTTGCAACCTTCCATCGTTCTTAAGGTAGGTATCATGGTATTCCTCGTTGAGCTTTGGTTGGTGTTTGTTCCTATTATCTTCTGCTCTTTTAGTTGCAAAGTGTTTTATTCTTTGCTCTAGGACTTCTTTAAACAATGTGGCTTTTTGTTCAGTTGTGAACTACTATTGTTCTTCAGCTTGCAATCTTTGAGCCAACTGGTATCAACATCAAACTTTAGCATGGAATAATCATCCATCTTAGTTAAGGCTACATTGGCTTCATCTTTCTCCCTTGTAAGTCTCTCCTCTTCATCAATCTCTGATTGTAATTTAAGTGCAATCTCTTCGTCAAGCTTGATCTTTTTTCTTCAAATGCTTCTCAGGTTCTATCATTTTCTCTTTGCCTTTGTCCTGAACATTTGATCTGTGATGATTGTGAGGAAATTTTTGTTGTTGTTATAGATGTACCCAACTCAGTAATGACAATTCCTTTCCTTGGAGTTGTGTGTAGCGTTGTTATTGTAGTTGTAGCAGCACTAAACTTTGTTACTAGCAGCATAGCCTTGGTACACTCTGTCTCTTCTATAACTTCCCTTTTACCTAGGATTGTTACATTTTTCAAAGCAGCATAGTGCCTTGAGCTAAAGTAACTTCATCAATAGTAAAATTCACATCTTTAGTATTCGACTTCTTGTTCTGCCAACATCCTCACTCACCAGTCAAGTATTTTTTTTTCACTTCAAACTTTATGCATCATTAGATCATTAACCAGGGTATGTCTTTCATCAGCATCTATAGCATTATCCTCCCCTGTTTGGAAGGCTCATCACCAAAACTTCTTTATCTCTAGAGGATTCTACCTAGCTGTAAGACCAAACTTTGTATAACTTTTAAGCCATGAGTTAACCTCTTTTTTGTTCAGCTTCTTGACCCTCTACTTTAAACTAACAATCTCTTTAGCTCTTGTGTGGTCTTTGTCTTTTCAAATCAAAGATACTCTGTTTTGGAAATTTGTACATAGATTCATTAAGTTTCAGACTATCCTCACCATTCAAAGTCTTTGTATGTTATCTCTTTCGAGCGAGCAGTAGTCATTAGAATGTTTAAAATACATCTCCAACTAGTGTGAGCATTAGTACTCTATGGTTTCTTGGCGCCTGGTACCTCCAATGTTGTAGTTCCTAGAGAACTAGAATCATTAGGTGTCTGCCTTGGATTGGGGTTTAGGCTATTTTTCCACTGTCCTGCGCTGGCTTCTAACTAGAAGCAGTAGTGGCGGGGCCCTCACCAAATGTCATCCAATTCCTTATTAGACTTCTCATCTGCTACATGTTCAGTAGTTGTGACCACTGATCTCAAGGTATCTGAGTGTCCTTATCTTTGGCTTCTAGGTTTTTTGTTTTCTTTTTAGGTTTAGATTGTTGAATGGTTGAATACAAATGGGTGTGTGTGGGGATCACTAGGATTGTGAACCTGTTACAATGATCTTGTAACCACCATTGTTAGAAGAATGGTGTTTCCTTCCTGAAAAAACCTTTCCCTACCCTTCTCTTATTCATTAAAATTTTTCTTCTTAGTGTGAGGGGTTGCATTTATATTTTTTGTTGTAGTAGGCCATCCCTTAAAGTTTGTTTATCTAAAAAAGAACTTGTATAAACCTTGGATTCGTCAAAAATTGCCGCATACTATCCAGTTCTTCACCATCATTCAAAAATGTATTTTTAAAAAGTGAAAACTTCTGGTTTGTAGCTAATCAGATAACTGAGAAGCATAGTGCTACTAAACTCATTCCATGCAGTAGTCTTAGAACTTAGGCATTGTAAAATAGTATGAATCATAAATTTCCATTGTGGGGAAAAGAATGCCTTATAGAAAGTAAGCTTCTGTGAAATTTTCTCATACCCCATCAGTGTAAGCTGTTCAAAGATGGTAGAATTGGATAGACAATCAACACCTTCAACATCTTCTAGTTGAAGATCTCTTCTCACAGTTGATTTAGTTATGATTACCTTCTTTCCATCCACTAGGGCATGTAACTGTACTTCCCCATTGATAGTTTTGGCTTTGACAGTAGACCAGAACTGTTCTATGCACGAAATGTATATAGTGGGATTGATTGTTAGTGCATATCTTATAGGATTTGCATTCAGAAAATCCACTATCTGCTCAAACCCTTCACTTTCTGCGGGTTTAGACAAAAACGCGACCAAATTATGAGTATCTGCAAACTTTAGATCCGCCATTTATGTTGGGTTTTGATGATGAATGATAAAATTGAGTTAGGGTTTGTGATTAGAGAGTATATGAGTGAATGAAATTGATTAAATGAGTGATTGAAACCCTTAATCGTGTATTTTATGATACAATATTCCTCAACAGCATTATCTGTCACCCAGCAAGTATTAAGTTATGCCTGGACAGTATTAACTTTCAACATACAGTAATAAGTTATGGACTCTGGCATGCATTTAACTTTCAACAACAGTAGTCAGTTATGCCTAGCAACATTAACTTTCACCAACAGTAGTAAGTTTATGCCTAGCAGCATTAACTTTTACCAGCAGTAGTAAGTTTATGCCTAGCATCATTAACTTTGAGTCACCAACATTAACTCCAATTCCATTCCAAACACTCTGTCTCAACTCTCTTTCTGTTTTTCAACTCACCAATTCTCTTAATTCTTTTTCTCACCAAATCACTCTGTCTGTTTTTATTTCACAATGCTCTCTTTCTGTTTTTATTCTCACCAATTCTCTCAATTCTTTTTCTCACCAAAACTCTCTGTCTATTTCTCTAATAACCAGCTTTTCATGCAAAATGTTAGTCCAAAAACCAAGAAAACACAATCCATAGCAATTTTTACAATAATCACAATATTAATTATACCTAACAAGTATTAAGTATAACTAACAGTAAGGAAACGCAGCAGTATTAAGATATACTAAGCGCATAATTAAATTAATAGCAGAAACTTTTTAATGACCATGAATAACGTACTAATTCATACAAAAAATCTACAAAATCATAAAGAGATAAAGATTTTAAAGATTTAACGTCTCCAATATTAACAATCAAAATATTGAAACCTACTTACATCAAAATCTTTTGTAAGTAAATCATTGAATAAAATTTATGACATTCTTTGTCAGTATGAATTTTGACCATTTGAATCACTTCTTCTCATTGCAATCCGTAATAAAATGAACTGTCTAATCTCTATATGCTATGTTTTTTAATGAAAAACAGGATTTGTAATTATTGCAAATAGTATTGTTATTGCAATAACAGATCTTGGTTATGTATTAAATATGTTACCCATAATCAAGTATGTAGTTTATCTGATTCCAAAAGCACTTGTCCACAGCAATTTAAGCAACCACATACTCAGTTCGTTGTGAAATTTGCAACCACTATCTGTTTCTTGCTTTTTGCCATTATATTAATCTTCTTAAGAAATTGACAACCTCCTTATTGTTGTAGACTTCCTATCAAGCTTGCTCTTAGCATAATAACTATCTGTGTACACTTAGCATAATCACTATCAGTGTATGCTACCAAATCAAAAGGAGAATCTTTTGGATACCAAAGGCCTAATTTTGGTTAACCTTTTAAGTATCTAAAAATCCTTTTCACATCATGAAGATGTGAAACCTTTGGATTGACTTGGTATCTAGCACAGGCACACACTGCAAACATGATGTCAGGTCTTGAAGATGTAAGATACATCAATGAACCAATCATTGACCTATACATATGAACATCCACTTCTTCACCATCTTCATCCTTGAGCAAAATCTTTTGATTTTCCATTGGTGTGCTTGCAGTCTTGACTTCTGTAAACCAAAATTTCTTTAAAATTTCATCAACATATTTATCTTGACTAATAAATATGTCATCCTTCTTCTACTTCACTTGTAATCATAAGAAGAATGTAAGTTCACCCATAGAACTCATTTGAAAATTTTCATGCATCAAATTCTCAAATGCAATGCATAGCTCCATCTTTGTTGAACCAAAGATGATATCATCCACATAAACTTAGACCAGCAAAATATCACCTTTGTACCTTTTGATGAATAAGGTCTTGTCAATTTTCCCTCTTTGAAACCCATTGTCCAACAGATATGTTGACAAGGTTTCATACCAAGCTCTAGGAGCTTGATGTAGTCCATACAATGCTTTTTCAACCTTGTATACTCTATCAGGAAAGTCTGGATCTTCAAATCCTGGTGGTTGACATACATACACCTCTTCTTCAATCTTCCCATAGAGAAAAGCACTTTTTACATCCATTTGATACACCATAAAATCTTTAAATGAAGCATAAGCTAAAAATAGCCTAATTGCTTCAATTCTTGCAACAGGGGCAAATACTTCATCATAGTCAATCCCTTCTTCTTGTGTGTATCCTTGAGCAACCAATCTTGCTTTATTTCTTATCACAATTCCCCTTTCATCCTTTTTATTCCTGAAAACCTATTTAGAGCCTATAGCCCTTTTTCTATTTGGTAAATCCACTAAAGTCCAAACTTCTTGTAACTTGAATTGTAGAAGCTCTTCCTGCATAGCCTCTATCCAGCTTCAATCCTTTAATGCATGAATTACCTTTTTGGGTTGTTCCTGTGATAAAAAGCAAGCAAACAAGCAGTTTTGAAGGTCTTTATGGTTTGTTCTTTGTTGAATAGTACTAAGAAACCCATGTTCCTCTAAATTCTTTGACATCTTTCTTGTTTGTGTAGCTGATTGCAAATCTCTAATCACTTGATTAAGAGGATGATCTTTATGAATTCTTGTAGTTAGAATAGGACTGACTTGGATTGTTGTATCTAAATTGTTCATGTCAGCCACTGAACCATCATCTTCATCATCTCTTGAGAAGTCAAATATGCTATAATCTTCCAAAGCAGGCATATTTGGATCAAATGGAAATTCAATGGTTGTTTTTCCACTAACAGCATTAACCTTATTTGTGCCAGCAGAATTAACATTGTTAGTGTTGTTAACATTATCTTCCTTCTCTTGATCATTACATTCACTTTCTTTTCTTGGATCTTCATCAACATTACCCTAAGGCTTCGGATTAGAACTTAATAGCAATAATAACTATGTTTTCAATACTGGGTGTATTATCAAAGTAACCAAATATCGCATTTGCATTCAAATTATTTTACTTAAACCTAGGATTTCACTCAACCTCTGTTTGTTGACTTTTTAGCATGTTATATCTCAAGTAATAATGGCACGGTAGTGGCTGTGGCATGAAGATGGAAAAATAACCGTGATGGAAAAACCGTTATCATTCAAACTTTATTGTATAGATTTTGGGAACCTCTCGTTTGTAAAAACTCTGAAGAAATAATGAATGATAACTTATTTTCATAAACGACTCTTTTTGATTCGTTTTCTATGATTATGACTGTTGTACCTTGAAGTAATACCCCAGATTAGCTTCCGCTGCTATATGTAAAAATGGGGGTGTTACAGATTTGGTATCAAGAGCCAACGTTATAGAGAACAAGGTTAAAACCTTAACTATAACTACTTTTCTTTTTCCATCCAAGAAAGTCCTCCGTGCCGCTATATCTCCGGGAATGGTATGAAAAGTTACATAACTATTATATTACTAAATAAATAACTTATGTTATTTACTGCTGGGTTGTTAAGCAGAACGATGTCTTCCCCCGACCATCCTACTGCCAATTTGGAGGATGCCTTTTCATCCAATTTCCCAAACTATGTCCCCCCGGCTTCTCCGGATTATGTCCTGGCCTCTCCAGGGAAAATTTACTCTAGTGCTTCCCATTTATTTGGAATTGCCCCGCTAGCTTCACCGACCCTTTCGTTATTTCCTGATGATCCTTACATGAAAGCTTTACAAGCTTTCTATACTGAAAAATCACCAATCCCGCCTCCAATTATCATACCTCCTAAAACTCAAGAATTCTTTCTTCCAGAAGGACTTCTTTCACCAACAAAATCATCTTCTTCTACCCCGTTCCAACCTCAAACTTTTGAGATTGGCGAAAGCTCTCAAAAGTCAACTATCGAGCGTCATGAAGAACAAATCCTAGATATCTTAAATAGCCTAGATGCAATCCCCATCGAACGTATCGAGCATATTGAAAATGGAATCGAAGGCCTCGGAAAAGGAACAATAATCATCCAACGTGATTTTGACGCCTTAGCAGCAGAACTCCAGCAAGCTCATACTCAGATCACTAAACTCCAGAGAAAGCAAATAGGATGCAACCATAAAATTTCTCTAGCCCGCTATAGGATTGCTGAATTGGGAGAAGTTATCAACGACATGGAAACTCGTCACCAAGCAGACATAGAAAATCTCATGAACTCCATCATCGAACTCCAGAACCGCATGGAATGATCATCCAGTTTCTAGTTTAAATTTCAGTTTTTAGCTTTAACCTAGCCACGGGATGTGTGGTATAAATAAAAACACTTGTCAAATCTTGACTATGTATAGTACTAAGGCAAGTTGTTCTTAAATACAAAGGCAATCCCGTTATCTACCTTGTTGTTCTTACCACTTTATTCATCTCATCATTATTCATCATTCATTCATCCATCGTACATTCATCATCATACCATAACCTTTAGATATCACCATTGTTAAAAATGCTTAAATAAAGCATTATTCTTTAAGCATTTCAAGAATAAGCAATTCTCTTTAATCATTTTAAAGAAGAACAAGCATTATACTTGTGATATCATTCTTATTACGTGTTATCTTTTGTTGGTAGAATGCCTCCAAAAAGAGCATCAACAATGGAAGCACCAGCTATGACTCAAGATGCCATTAGAAAGTTAGTAGCTGATAGTGTCACCTCGGCTCTAGAAGCTCAAGCTGCGACAATGGCAAGTGCTAGTAATCCCAACAGGAACACCGGTCCTACTGGAACTCCTGCAGTGAAAACGGGAAACTACAAAGAGTTCATTAGCTGTCAACCTTTCTACTTTAATGGTACGGAAGGAGCAGTAGGCCTTATTCGCTGGTTTGAACGAACCGAATCAGTGTTCTCTCGTAGCAGATGTGCCGAAGAAAACAAAGTAACGTTTGCTACTGGTACTTTAACTGACGATGCCTTGTCCTGGTGGAATGCATATGCCCAGCCTATGGGAATAGAGCAAGCTAATCAAATCACCTGGACTGAGTTAAAAAGGCTTCTGACGAACAAGTATTATCCCCGGACTGAGATCAGAAAGATGGAAGAAGAACTTTACAATCTGATTGTAAAGGGAAATGATCTTAAACCCTATGTTAGAAGATTCCAAGAATTAACAACCTTATGTCCAAATATGGTGCCAAGTACCGAGAAACTCTTGGAAGCTTTTATCGGGGGACTACCTCGAAGCATTGAAGGAAACGTTACTGCCTCTAAACCTCAAACTTTAGAGGAGGCCATTAACATAGCTCAAAGGCTAATGGATCAAGTAACTAAGTATACTCCAATGCAAGTATCGAATGACAACAAGAGAAAGTTTGACGACAGAAGAACTTTCAACAACAGCTCCCGCAGCAACAACAACTACCGCAACACCAACAATCGCTACAACAATCATCAACAACAAAACCGAAGGCAAGAAGCTGGTAGAGCCTATGCTGTTACTCCATCAGAAAATGGTAGGTATGCCGGAGATCTCCCTTTGTGCAAGAGATGCAATTTCCATCACAACGGACCTTGTACTGGCAAATGTAATATTTGCAACAAGGTGGGCCATTTGAGCAAGAACTGCCGAAACAAGAAGCCAGCTACTGGAAGTAATCAACTACCAGTAACAGTTGTATGTCATGCCTGTGGAGAAAAAGGGCATTATACAAATCAGTGCCGCAAGACCAACATCAATGCCCAAGGAAGAGCATACATGCTGAAAGATAGGAATGCTCAACAAGACCCGAACGTAGTTACGGGTATGTTTCTATTAAATTAGCATTTAGTCAAAGTATTGTTTGATTCCGGAGCTGATAGAAGCTTTATATCTATATCTCTTGCCTCTAAGCTAAATATTTTGTCTATTACAATAGATACCTTTTACGATATCGAAATGGCTGACAAAAACTTAGTAAGCACAAACACTGTTATTAAAGGCTGCACTTTAACTCTGCTAAATCAACCTTTCGAAATCGATCTCATGCCAATTAAGCTTGGTAGTTTCAACGTTGTCATCGGTATGGACTGGTTATCCAAATATCATGCCAAAATTCTCTGTAACGAAAAAGTTGTTCACATTCCTATCAACGGTGAAACTCTAATCATTCTAGGTGATCGAAGTAAAACTCGACTAAATCTCATATCTTATATAAAAACCGAAAGGTATATATCCCGAGGTTGTCAAGTTTTTATGATTCAAGTAATGGAGAAGAAATCAGACGAGAAGAAACTAAAAGACATTCCCGTAGTCAAAGAATTTCTAGATGTTTTTACTGAAGATCTACCTGGTCTCCCTCCCGTTCACCAAGTAGAATTCCAAATCGACTTAATCCCTGGAGCAGCACATGTAGCTCGAACACCTTATAGATTGGCTCCTTCAGAAATGCATGAGTTATCTAACCAACTTCAAGAACTAACCGACCGAGGTTTCATTCAACCAAGTACATCACCTTGGGAGCTCCTGTCTTATTTGTTAAAAAGAAGGATGGATCTTTCAAAATGTGTATCGATTACCGAGAGTTGAATAAACTTACCATAAAGAATCGTTATCCATTACCAAGGATCGATGACTTATTCGATCAACTTCAAGGTTCAAGCGTTTATTCAAAAATCGACTTAAGATCAGGTTATCATCAACTAAGAGTAAGGGAAGAAGATATTCCTAAGACTGCTTTCAGAACAAGATACGGACACTATGAATTTCAAGTCATTCCATTTGGTTTAACAAACGCACCTGCTGTATTCATGGATCTCATAAATCGTGTATGTAAACCATATATGGATAATTCGTAATAGTGTTTATCGATGATATTCTTATCTATTCTCGTAACGAAGAAGAACATGCAAATCATCTCAGAATTATCTTGGAATTACTCCGAAAAGAGAAATTGTATGCCAAGTTCTCTAAATGTGATTTCTGGATTCATATCGTGCAATTTCTTGGTCATCTCATCGATAGTCAAGGACTTCATGTTGACCCTGCCAAGATTGAAGCTGTTAAGAATTGGACATCTCCCACTACACCCACAGAAGTGCGTCAATTCTTAGGACTCGCCGGCTATTACCGAAGATTTATCGAAGGTTTTTCAAAAATTGCAAAGCCTTTGACTAAATTAACCCAGAAAAACAAGAGTTATATCTGGGGCGAAGAACAAGAATCAGCTTTTCAACTCCTTAAACAAAAACTCTGTGAAGCACCAATCTTAGCATTACCAGAAGGAAACGATAATTTTGTCGTTTACTGTGATGCATCTCTTCAAGGGTTAGGAGCTGTATTAATGCAAAGAGAAAAAGTCATTGCTTATGCATCTCGACAACTCAAACCTCATGAAGAAAACTATACCACTCATGATCTTGAATTAGGAGCAGTAATATTCGCTCTTAAAATCTGGAGACACTATCTATACGGTACAAAGTGTACAGTTTTCACTGATCACAAGAGCCTTCAACATATTCTTCGTCAAAAAGAATTGAATATGAGGCAACGCCGATGGTTAGAATTACTCGCAGATTATGATTGTGAGATTTGCTATCATCCCGGAAAGGCAAATGTTGTAGCAGATGCCTTAAGTCGAAAGAAACGAATCAAACCTCTCCGAGTTCGAGCATTAATCTTAACCGTTCATCCAAAATTACCATCTCAAATTCTCGAAGCCCAAAATGAAGCCCTCAAAGAAGAAAATGTCAAAAACGAGAACCTACGAGGAATGGACAAATCATTTGAAATTCGTCCTGATGGAACTCGTTGTATCAAAAACCGAAGCTGGTTACCACTTTTTGGCGGTTTGAGAGACTTAATCATGCATGAGTCTCATAAATCAAAATATTCTATTCACCCGGGTTCTGATAAGATGTACCATGATTTAAAGAAACTCTATTGGTGGCCTAACATGAAGGCAATCATCGCAGAATATGTTAGCAAGTGTTTGACATGTTCTAGAGTTAAAGCAGAATGTCAAAAGCCATCCGGCTTATTGGTACAACCACGGAATTCCTAATGTGAGGACATGAGAGAGAAGTGTAACAATGGATTTGTATAACAAGCTACCCAAAACCTCAACCGTGACAAGATGCCCATCCTGGGTCATTGTCGATCCCGTCTACCAAATCAGCTCATTTCATACCCATTCGAGCGACAAATAGATGAGAAACGCACTTACGAGTTATAATCAAAGAAATAGTCTTTCGACAACGTGTGTGAATCTCTATACTTCTCGGATCGTGACAGTCATTTCACGCGTCCAGATTCTTGGGCCAATACATTGCAAAATGCTTTGGTAATCAACAGACATGAGTACAGCATACCATCCGAAACCGGAGGGACAAAGTGAAGAACCATCCAAACCACTCGAAGATAGCTACTAGCTTGTGTTATAGATTTCGGAAAGGATGGATACACATACCATGGTAAATTTTCATAACAAATAACAGTTAACACTCCAGTATCAAGGCAGCACTGTCTAGAAGCACTTTATATGACGAAAGTGTAGATCACCCTGTTAGCTGGGCCCAAAGTTGGAGATTCTCCAACTCACAGAGACCAGAAATAATTCAAGAAACCACTGAAAAGATACATACAAATTCATCAACGCTGCAATCTGCAAGGAGATCGAAAATGAAGTTACGCCCAATGTAAGCGAAAGCCTATTAGAATTTCAAGTATGTCTGATCGTTTTATGTTGAAAGTATCCCACCGTCGCTAAGGGTATCTTCGATTCTGAAACGATGAAAGCTAAATCCCGTACATTGGACCATTCAAATTCTTTAAAACCAATTGCCCAGTGGTGTACAAACGTAGAGCTTCCATGAAGACTTAGTATTATCCACAATACTTACTTTAAGTTTCTATTCTCAATAAAATTCTTATCCACGAATCTCTTATTATTCCAATAAAAGAACTTCAACTCGATGACAAACTCAACTTTATAGAAGAACCAGTGGAAGTAATAGATCATGGAATCAAGCAATTAAAGCGAAGTCGTATTCCTATAGTCAAAGTGCGATGTAACACTAAAAGAGGACCAGAGTTTACATGGGAACTGGCAAGATAAATTTTGAGCCAAATATCCTCATCATTTCATTCATCTCTTTGAAAACCAATTAAATCTCGGACGAGATTGCGAAGAGGGTGGAAGGACGAAACAACCCACAATTTTCAATAAATGAAGTATCCATCTATTAGTTAGAATGATGTACAATCTAACCGTTAATATATGAACTCACTTTTTCAGGAAATTTTTGGTCTATAATTACATTACCTTAATTACTTTGCCAATATCTCCATATCATCTAAACCTGCATAACTAAGTTAAAACTGCTCAGGCAACCTATCTATGGAAATCCTATCTTCATATATGTCAAGAAAACATCATAAGATGTCAAGTCAATATCATAATATCATTATTACAAGGCACATTATTCCTATAAGGTACCATTTGCAACATCATAACAAAACGAGCTTTAAACCATTACGGATACCTAAACCTAATCTCATGGAAGGTTAACCCCTAAAGTGCATGTACAAGCAACTAAAGCATATGACAAGCAAAATAACATCCATTTGAAATATAAAATTCCTTCACCCTCAAAGACAAAACTCTAAAAGCTAATGTACAAGTCATTAAGCAATGATCTCTAAGATAACCGTTTACCTCTGTTTTCATTCTAATGTCCTTCACCACTACTAACAAGCTTACTACTACTCATTTTAACAAGTATAAACCCTAATTATTCAATTCATAAGCTTTCATACTCAAAACCCTAATTCAAAACCCTAAACCCTAAAACCGAGCTAGTTTCTGAACCATGACCCGTTTCTTGATTTTTATCCATTGTAAACCTAAACCAATACTTAAATAAGTTATAATAACATAAATTACAACATCCTCAATCATATTCCATCATCATTTCATCATTCTACCTCAATTATCCAAGAAACGAATCCAGAAAACCCTAATTGTACCCTAATTATAATTTTGACCCGTTTACTCATTTTTAGACCATCTCATTCTCAAGTAAGCAACCAAGAGTCATTGTAAACCCATAAAATGAGTTTACAAACCTTTATCCATCATTAACCATCCTTGCTTCAACAATGTACAAGAATTACAAAGCTAGAAAACCCTAAAAGTATAATACGAGCCCTAATTCCAAGCCACGGCTTATTCTTTCAATTTCAACCTATTTTAACTTAAACCAACGACCAAAAATTCCTTATAGATACTTTTACTATAAAGCCTAGGATTGTATTCCATCATTCCTAATCAAGAGTATGCAAAATATAAGCCAAGAAAGTCAAGAAAACCCTAAACGTGCCCTAATCAAACCCGTGACCTCATTTCTTCAATTCTAATCCGTTTTAACCCAAACCAATTGCTAATATTTGCTAATCCTTCCTATATCAGACCTTGGCTACATATATTAACTATCCTTAATCATTTATACATGAAATGTAAGCTTGAAAACTTGTGAAACCCTAGTCGAACCCCAAAACAGCCCGAACCCCTTCACCATCAATTTTGACCCATTTCAAACCATTCCAAGTGCAAATAACTTATGTAAACTCCTTCTAGAAACCCTCAAGCAGATTATTCACCTACTTAGACCATTCCTTGGTCAAAATTGAGAGCACATGGCCTCTCTTTTGCTTACTTCAGCCGCGGCAAGCTCCAAACACAAACACCTCATCAATCTACTATCCTAGACCTCCACACCTGAATTTCTAGCTTATACACCTCCCTAACTAGACCCTCTATGTGTCAAGACCAGATCATAACCCTTGCTTACTCCTTATACCTTCAAATGGTTGGGTGTTGGGTGGAACCCTAATGTGTTTCATTTTTCTTAAATTCCCCCACTTCCTCCCTCTATAACCCTTTACTAGAAGCAATACTATTTCTCTAAAAAAAATTAAAGATCCTAAGTACTTAAGAAGGCTCTATTTTTAGAAAGAAGCAAAGAAACCAAGAAAATGAAGCCCGAGTCGTTATTTACTAGGCGTAGCGAAGCACGCAAGTCCGTGATTCTGCCCGTTTAAGCCCTATAAGCGCAAGACCAGGTTTCTCTAAGCTTATGATCTGAGTTTTATAACGTTATAATGGTTCTTATGATTTACTAAAATCATAATATTAAGCTTGAACTCAAGAAACTAAGTGTTTATGCCTTTTAGAATCAAACCGTACACCCTAAACCTCTAATTTCATGTTATTTCTTAAACTAAGGGTTAAACTTTAAAATTTTGTTAAATCTACCTAATAAGCTTATATAATGTTAAAATAAGTACTTTGATAAGTCATAAGAGAATTTGATCTTAAAACCCGCGCGTATTTCATTTTAAAAAACCCTAATGTGACTTCGTTTTACTATTTTAGCTTAACGAATCGTTAAATAAACTTATGTTGTGTTAAAACTTCATATTTTTAGTTAAATAACTTATAAAATGTCTATTTGAAATGTTAAAAATAAGCTTCATGGCAATTTTGACATGTTTTTTGAAATTATAATCCATGCAAGGGTATATATCGTAATTTTCAGAAACTTAACTAAAAGGACTAAAAGTGTCATTTTATCAAAGTTATAACTATAGTGTCCAGTTATGTCACTTTTTAAATGTACAAGGGTTTACTTGGTATATCAATAAAATTTAGAAGGACCAAAAGTCGTAAAAGTGCAAACCCCAGGTCCTATTTGTCAATTTTTCCAAACCCTAAGGGTCAAAAAATGTAACATTTTTGAAAAAGAATAAAAAAACACATTCAAAACAGTACAGACAAAACCTTATAAACGCTGACGTGCGTAACATTTCAGATATTAATAAAATGCTTAAAACTGCTTATGTTCTAATCCTATATCATTCATCATCGATGTGCTTTCAAAAATCATGTCCCGGATCCATATCATACCACAATACTAGGGAGCTTCATATAAGAATTTCATCTTGTATTACGATCTGTCTGAGTGTTGGGCTTTACAATTATAAATGCCGCCCTAGCTCCACAAACGTTTACTAAATGACTTCTAAACTATGATGGCCCGAACGGTGTTATGATAATTTTTATATCAAAACCGAAATACAATTAAAATCTTACATATTCCAATCAAACTAAGACTTGACATATATTACCCAGGTTGCCCGTGACGAAGCCGTTTCTATTCCATTTCATATACATTGCTATCAATTTCCCTATAACTGTTCAGGTGAGTTCATAGCCTCGGCATTTCAATATTTCAAATTTATATAAACCCACGAGGGGGGATACATGCGATAAACATGATGAAATTATTTCTTATGCAATTCAATCTATTGCCTAAGTAACTGCTTTGCCTTTAAGTCCCCATAATCATGAACCGTTAATTACTCTCCGTAGTAAGCGCGAATGATGTGAATAGATCTATTTGGGCTGGACTCCCCGTTGGTGTACCCAGTTACGTGTAACCAATTGCACATCATTAGAAACACGCGGGTATTTTTGGCAAGGTACTCGCAGGGGCTATAAACGACTCACTAAACCCTAAGGCTTCCGGGATCTCCTTGAGCTAATGTGCAAATAATATATTAGTATCAATACTAGGTATATAATCAATGTAACCGCAAAATAGCGCGATTGCATTCAAATTATATTACTTAAACCTATGATTCACTCAACCTTTGGTTGACTTTTTAGCATGTTTAACTCAGGTAACAAATGGCACGTGATGGCGAGGACATAAGGAATGGAAAAACCGTTATCATTCACACTTGTAAATACAGATGATTTGGAACCTCTCTTTTGTAAAAACTCTGAAGAAATAATGAATGATAACTTATTTTCATAAACGACTCTTTTGATTCGTATTTCTAGATTATGACTGAAGTGTGGTAAGTTTAATTCCCAACATAATGGCAAATGGTTAACCCAACCCTTTACAAAGTCGATTACACAAGCACGCAGCATATCCTCGAGAGTTTAAATAGTCCTCTCGCTTTGTCCATCAGTTTGTGGATGGTATGTAGTACTCATATCCAAATTCGTACCCAAGGCCTTCTGAAGTGACCTCCAAAAATTTGATGCAAACTTAGGGTTGCGATTACAAATGATTGAGACAGGTATTCCATGCCTCGTGAC
Organism: Tanacetum coccineum; assembly: GCA_026074375.1. NCBI lineage: Eukaryota > Viridiplantae > Streptophyta > Magnoliopsida > Asterales > Asteraceae > Tanacetum > Tanacetum coccineum. The sequence goes on from BQNB010000090.1 coordinate 213,845, forward strand.
TACCACTTTCAGGTACATTCTTGACAATCTTTCCATGGGATCAGTTTCCCTCATTGGTACAAAGATTGCAGATTTAGTAAGTCGGTCAACAATTACCCAAATGGTGTCATAACCTAGTGACGACTTAGGAAGCTTCGTGACAAAATCCATTGTTATATTATCCTATTTCCATTGAGGTATCTCGGGTTGCACAAATAAACCCGATGGCATTTGGTGTTCAGCCTTGACCTTAGCATATGTCAAACATTTGCTAACATAGGTGGCGATGTCAGCCTTTATATTAGGCCACCAATATAGCTTCTTCATTTCGTGATACATCTTGTCAGAACCCGGATAGATAGAGTATTTTGACTTGTGGGACTCGTGCATAATCACAATCCTCAAATCACCATAACATGGCAACCAACTTCTGCCATTTAAGCATAGAGTTCCATCTGCGTAGGGTTCCAACTTCTCCTTCGGTATATCCTTCCTGATCATACCTCCTATATCTTCGTTTTTGAGATTCTCTGTTTTCTGTGCCTCTATTTGAGCTTCCAGAATTTTTTTAGGGAGATTCAAACCAATAGTCATGACTAAGGCTCAAACCCATAATGGCTTATTCCGTTCTTTACGACTTAAGGCATCGGCCACTACGTTTGCTTTCCTCGGGTGGTAATGTATTTCACAATCGTAATCGCCGAGCAACTCTAACCAACGACGTTGCCTCATGTTCAGCTCCTTTTGATCAAGAATATGTTGTAAACTCTTGTGATCTGTAAACACTGTACACTTGGTTTCGTACAAATAGTGTCTCTAAATTTTTAGAGCAAACACTACTGATCCAAGTTCCAAATCATGAGTCGTATAGTTCTTCTCATGAATTTTTAATTGGCGTGATGCATAAGAAATAACTTTCTCCCTTTGCATTAATACATCACCATATCCTTTATGCGAAGCATCGCAATAGACCACAAAATCCTCGCTTCCTTCAGGTAGAGCCAGAATTGGCACACTGCACAACTTCTGCTTTATTAACTGGAAGGCGGCTTCCTCCTTGTCACCCCAATCAACCTTAACTCCTTTATGAGTAAGCTTGGTCATTGACTTGGCGATCTTCGAAAATCTTTTAATGAATCTTCGGTAATACCCAGCAAGACCTAAAAATTGACGAATACCCGTTGGTGTTTTAGGAGATGCCCAATATTTTATTGATTCGATCTTGGCGGGATCCACGTGAATGCCTTGACTATCAATCACGTGGCCGAGAAATTATACCTTGGGAATCCAAAATTCACATTTAGAGAATTTAGCATACAACTCCTCTTTCTTAAGCAATTCCAGAATTGCCTTAAGATGTTCTTCATGTTCCTTCTTGTTCCTTGAATAGATGAGGATATCGTCAATAAAGACAATCACTAACTTATCCAAATATGGCTTGTACACCCGATTCATGAGATCCATAAATACCACCGGTACGTTTGTCAAACCAAATGGCATAACTTGGAACTCGTAATGACCATATCGAGGTCTGAATGTCGTGTTCGGAATATCTTCTTCACGTACTCGAAGCTGGTGACAACCTGGTCGCAGGTCTATCTTAGAATAAACGCCGGATCCTTATAGTTGATCAAATAAATCGTTGATCCTTGGGAGTGGATAACGATTCTTCACCATCAGCTTGTTCAGTTCTTGGTAGTCGATGCACATTTGAAATGATCCATCCTTCTTCTTGAAAAACAAGACTAGAGCTCCCCAAGGTGAGGAACTTGGCCTTATGAAGCCTTTGTCGGAAAGTTCCTGAAGTTGGTCTGACAATTCCTTAATTTGAAATAGAGCTAAACGGTAAGGTGCTCGTGCTACAGTTGCAGCACCAGGTATCAAATCGATCTGAAATTCCACTTGTCGAGTCGGTAGAAGACCCGGCAAGTCCTCGGGAAATACTTCAGGAAAATCTCGAACGATCAGTACGTCCTTAAGTCGCTTCCCCTCAGACTTGTCCTCAGTCTTCTTTTTAGTAACATGTGCCAAAAAGACATGACATCCTTTTAGCATGTACTTTTGCGTTTTAGTGCACGAGATGATGTTCAAATGAGTCTTGTTTCCCCGGTCGCTTCCGTCACCACGAACAATCAACGTTTCATTTCCCCAGGGAATACGAATGATTTTCTCAGCACAAACGATGATAGCTTGGTAGTTTGCCAACCAATCCATATCAATTATGGCGTCGAAACTACCAAGTTCTACGGGCATTAAGTCTATGTTGAATGGGTGATTTAAGAGGTTTAATGTACAACCCCGAATGATAGTGTTTAACCTAATTATTCTCCTGTCGGCTAGTTCAACATCATAATAATGATCTAAGGTAGTTGGTGTGATATCAATTTGGGATCTAAATGCAGTAGACACAAAACTCCTATCGGCACCATATTTGTATTTATTTTTAATTTTTTTTCTATTTATTAATTACATAATTACTTGTATTTCCTTAAATTTTCATAAAACCTTAACTAATTTGACTATACCTTTTTGGCTAAATTGGAAATTCACGTAGACATTTTAAAAATAACTTTTAACTTTTCATTTTCAACCTAACTTTCCTAAAATAGAAATTTTATATTCTTCTTAACTTACCACCAAAACCTAAACTTATCTTAAATTACTAACACAAAAATACGTATACGTAATAATACTTACACATTTAACACGGAAATGCTCAAATCTCAATAATCATTTCCTTGTCACTCAAAAGTGAATGAAATGAACTCAACCAACTTTATCACCATTCCAATCTCATTAAGATGATCACACTCAATAGATTGATTACCAACACCTCATAAACACATATAAACACACATAAACACATCAAATCACATAAACCATACATTACAACAGGCACCTAAGTCAACACTAACGGTTTGACTAACCTGCTCAAGTCATGGTTGTCACAAGATTGAATTTTTTAAAACGATAAAGTAAATAGGTTGGGTGAGAGTCGAGATATTCAAGTCCGCTAAACTAAACCTTATAATTTGAACAAAGTACAAATTGTCACATAATTATTAGTATCATGTTACTAACAGAAAGTACACGATGATTCTATTTAAATATATTTTTAATAGAAAACAAAATGAATAAAAAAACACCCAAATAAAAAATTCATAACAAACAAAAAACGAGTAAAAAAGAAGAAGATAAAAGAGACATTAAGAGGTTTTTAGACACCCCTCTCCATCTAGTTAAATAAGGGGGTGCTCGTTTTTACCAAAAACGTTTGACTGGCCTCTGATATCTTACTCAGTCAGACGCGGTCAGACGCCATGTTGTTTGTTTTTCATTTGTGATCCAGACGCGGTTAAAGTTGAAACCTCTTAACGAATAAGAGCCAGATGTCTGGTCTTACTGCCTCTGAACATTACAAAACCTTCACACACCTCTAATATTTTGTTGATATATAAAGAACTATTGAAAGTATATTTGAATTTTTTTAAAAGAGAAAATAAAACTTTGAGAAATAAGATGCATGGAAGAGAGAAAGTTGCACAAATAGTAAAAAGTAGTCGCAATACATTAATGTATGTAGTGTCACGTTTAAATGAATATCTTATATGGATATTAGGGTTAAGTGTATTTGGTTGATTTTTTCATAAGATTATTGGGCCAAATTTAGTATCATATCAATTATTGTGGGTCGAATATTATTGTTATCAATTAGTATTAGGTTGTATTTTAGTGTTTGTTGGATATAATTATCGTGCTAGTTCAAATGTATTAGGAAGTGCTCATCTCATATAGATATTTATATACGGCCGAAGATACGTAAGCCTATAAGGCCACACACGTATACATTGAGATACTACGTTAATAATGTAATTAATATATTTACTGAATTATATTAATTATATTAGTTAATATTTAATATAATTAATATGTTAAATGTATTATATTAATTATATTTATATTTCACGATAATACTTAACAGCCGTTAGTTAGTTCGTTTGACGAATAATTAATGTTAGGCCTTTTAATCAGTGTGTAATGTACACAATAATTATCAAAGTCGAAAAACAAATATGGAGGGTCCATATTGTAAGTATTCGACCAACTAAGGGGGTTAAGGAGGTGATTATGAGTGCAAACTTGTCCACCAAATTATCAAGGCTATATAATGAATATTTTAATTTATTATTTTGGAACCCTTAGATAACTTAAGCAAGCTAAACTTCTTGTTTTCTCCCTCTATTTGTCTTGGCCAGTCGAGCACCACTATTCCTTAGGGGTTTGGAATTGATTTTTGGTTAAGAACAAATAAAGTGTTTAGTTTGTTTATCGTGATTCAAGAACTAGCATTTGCATAGTCAAATTAAATACGTTGTGTGGATAATCCATAGAGGATATCTACTTTGATATCTCACATGTTTCATTGGGTTTTAAGGGGAAATTAATACATGTATCTTACTGCGTTCATTTGCCTGATTAAGAACGAAAAAGTACATAAATCATTTATTGTTTTATGTTAATTAGTCACGCTATACGCAATCCCGTTGCGACCATATCCGCTATGTTTATTAAATGTTAATTTAGGTTATTAGATAAAAAATCCTAGCAAAATGAAGCCGATAAAAAGTGTTAACCGTAACACGTTCATTGACAAAGTGTGAACGGAAACCGTGTGTTTGTGAATTTCGTTTTCTTCTTTCCAAAATATATATCTTCAAAGATACATTCAAGCTACTTATTCATCGTATTGCCATGGTTTAATATATACTTAAAGAAAACGGACAATGTTCAGTTTATTTAAAAAAATTTATAAAAAACAATCAACATTATTTCATTCAGATTTAGACCTATATTCACCCCTGTTAGGAATTTTGTATAACATACTTAATTCTGTTAGTGTATTATAGTTAGTTCTGCTAGTTACATAGTTAGTACTGGTA
>BQNB010000091.1:0-20076 GCA_026074375.1 Tanacetum coccineum
CGTATAACTCGTTTTTAACGTAACTTTTTCGTTATTAATCCGTTTGACAAGTTTCTTACCTTTTCGGAATCGTCGTGATGCGTATTATTTTTATATGAGGTCAAACCCACTGTATGAAATTCGAATTAAAACAGCCCTTTAATTATCCAAATGTATTCATTTATAAAAAGCTTGTTTTATTAACTTTATAAACCCTAATTTATACTTAAACATGTTTATACTTAAACCATATGTTATCATACTTTTACATCCATTTTTACATGATATATATAACCATATGACATAAGAATAAGTGTATAAATTCATAAACATTAGTGAAAACTCATTTTACATATTAAAAAGTCCTAAGTGGTGATTTAGCCATAATTAACATATTACACATAAAATAATGATAATAAAAAGTATAAAGGAAATAGGAAGACCTTAGGGATGATGTATGAGATGAGAAATAAGTGCTAAACCCGTGTTTAGACTCAAAACCAAAGCTTGCAAGGATGAAAACCCTAGATTAGGTGTGAAACCCAAATCTTTCCTTTTCTTCCTTAATACTTGCTAATGGTGAACCAATGCTTGTAAACACTTTAGTGTGTCTTAGGATTGATGTGTATAGGCTTGTATGGATTGTAGAAAAATTTTGTATGATTTGATTATGTGGGTATATTGAGCCGTGGGTTTTGGCTAGGAAAGGAGAGAAAAGAGTGTGATTTTTATAAGTGTAAGAGTTTATGATACTTCACATATGAATGCATGTATATATAGGAAAAGGTGATGAGATATTTGTTAGCTTGGTTTGACCAAGAATTCAAGGGGGGGGGGTTGTGCCGTGGGTCAAGGGAACCAAGGGAGGGAAACAAGGGCTTTTAATGCCTTTGTTCCTTGGTTCCTTATAATGGGAATCATCCCATTATACTAAGGATGATGTTTCCTAGCTTATTTTTCTTTTCTTTTATATGTTTACTTGCATTTTCATAAAATAAATGTGTAAGTGAAACTTTTATATAAAAAGTAAAGTGTAGTTTATTTTTATAAAAGTATACTTTATAATGTCTTTGTTTCTTGGTTGGTTTTTCTTGTGTACAAAGTGACTAGCAACATTTACTTGGGTAAATTTTTAATAAAACTTTAGGTATTGGGTACAATCGTAGGTATTTGTTGAAGCGTAGAAATATTTTTGTGGTTCCGGGTATGCTTAAACGTATTTTATCGCGAAACGAATATAATTTACGTAACCGATAAAAATAAAATAAACAACGGCCATAATTATTCTCAAAATAATTATTCAATACTTGATTGATGTAAACGCTTAATTGATTGATGCCCGTTTATATTGAACGCAAATTTTTAGCTTACGCGATTTAGCTTAACATTTATGATTTAAAGCAAATGCGTACAATACAAAAGGTACATTGTGGATTTATCGACGTCGTCAATGACTTGAAAACACATGGTGTTATACAATACCCCTAATACTTTGACTAATACACATACACATATATAACACTTTAGATTTTAAACACTTTCTCCACGTTATCTCTTATAACCGTCCACTTTTATAAGTGGTATAGCATCAAAGTCACTTTCTAGTATAAAAGCACACCAACACCTTTAAACTTATAAACCTTGTTATGTCCCTTTTCCATTTTGTCCAATATACACGTCCCATCTACAAGCTCACAAGAAAACCAATCATTGTTTTAGAATAGGACACTCTTGTGACTTCATAAATATTATTTAAAGCATACCTTAAATGTGGTGTAAAAGAATGATTTTGGTAGCTTTATTCACACAACAACAAAAAAACCATAGTACACTACTCCTACTCCTTAAAATAAGGAACAAGTTGGCAACCAAATCCATGATTTTGCATACAATTTCTTCACCAACTCTGACTAGTAAATATCTACCATTGACTAGTAAACTAATTAACCCAACAACGCCCATATATATATACCTTGTTCCTTCCATAAATTCAACACATAACAATAAGAACTCCAAGAGAACACAATGCATGAGTTACTATAGTTTCCAAATCAAAAAAAAGAAAAGAAAGAGAAGCATATGCGATCACTCAAGCTCAAAAGTTTGATCGGAGATAAGCTCAGGTTCATTGCTCGTGTCGTGTTCGCGTCCATACATAGTGTTGAGTACCTGTTCGTGTTCAAAAGAGAAGTATTGGGTGTCGGGTTCAAACTTGTCTCATTGAAACTTACGTTCGTGTTCAAACCAATGTTCATACTCGTGGTTATTTTGATCTAGAACTGTCTCTTTGGATCGGAGGTAAATCCAAGAATCATATTCATGCTTTATTTGTCGATCGTAATATTTCTACCTCAACTTCATGTACATATTAAAATACGTCGCGTAATCTGATTAAAAAGCTTATAAAAGAGGTCATTATTTTCCTAAAAGTATAACTGAATTAAGTGAACTAGTTTTATCAAAATGGATGCTTGTAGTCTGGGCGTACAAGCTATGTTCGTAATATATGAATTTAGTAATCATATGTTATTATATGTACGTGATTCATTTTTATAATCCTTACATAATACGTCGATAGAACCATCGTCGTAACTTATTACTAACTAACTCTAAATTTTGATCGGTAACTGTTCGAGACTCAAAAGAACCTGCTCTATTCTATGCGTCAAAACTTATAAGTCTTTAAGTGATTTGAATGTCTACCTTTATAAGAAAACTTGAACCTAACTGAAATCTTTTGAAATGAAATGGCAAGAGTTGTGAGCTAAGTTAATGTTAATGAAACTGGAGATTTATATTATATATCTACTTAAAAATATTACGTCAACAGAAAGCTAAAGAGAAGAGCAGAGTTACACGTTTTCATCATGCGTTTCAAATGCAAATTTACATTTTGGGTCCATAGTTTATATGCGATTGACATATATTAATTTAAAATCTTAATAGTGGGCCACTTTTGGGCCCCCTGTCCATTTTTTATTTACTTTTCGAAAACTAGTTCGGAGTTGTAATATAGTTATTTTGTTATTATCACAAATTTTGTTTTATACCAGAGGTACGTTCTTCAATTGTTATGATCAATCTAATTATCTAAAATTATATTTTAACATGGATAACATATTATAAATAATACAACTAAGATATACTATAAATGAGTATAAAGGCTTCTTGGATAAAAAATGTTTAAACTATAATACAAAACCAATAATTAGTCTACTTGTTATATTAATAGTAGTAGTTGATCAATTATTGTAGATCATGTGAGTGCAAAATAAGTTTAGACTTTGTTAGCGTCAAGATTGGCTAAGAGTAGTTGCTCGGCTATTTGCGCACTTCATTTCATCTACTAACAAGGTGAGTTTATAGCCCTATGTTTTACTTGTTTTACATATATTTTTAGGGTGAGAACATGCTTGTTTACAAATTCATTTACCTGATTGATTGCAAACTTGTTACATGTTCATTTACAAATCGTTACAAATCAATTTACATACTCATTTACATAGTTCGCTATGGGATACATTACTTGACTTCGTTTTTGGTCACAAATACATACTTTACTTTTGAAATGATTACGGATTAGCTTAAGCGGATTGAACTGATAACTACAAGTAAATGCCTGGGTGTTCTTGAAGGGGACACCTACGGGGGGTACACATTCATTACTACCTGGTTGTTCTTGGAGAGGACACCTGCAAGGGGTACATATACATTACTGCCCGGGTGTTCTTGGAGGGGACACCTACTATGGGTACATATTCATTAATACCCAAGTGTTCTTGGAGGGGACACCTGTGATGGGTACATAGGGTTTTCATTACTATCCGGGTGTTCTTGGAGGGGACACCTACGATGGCTATATAGTGCATTAGTTTCATGAACTTAGAGTAATCGTAATCACTCATTGGGCAATACATACTTGAAACATTTCATGATAGTTTTATTTATCATGCATACTTTGAACAATTGTGGTCCAACTTTCATACGTACAATTTGGTGACTATTATAAAGGTTGAAATAGTCATACACACTTTGCAAATCTTTGGTGCAACATTTATACTTAAATAAATCTATGAACTCACCAACTTTATGTTGACCGTTTTAAGCATGTTTTTCTCAGGTGAATTAGATGCTTGGCCTACTTGTTATGCATTGGAGTCTTTACTATACAATATTTCAAGCATGGATTTATACTACATGCAAATGATTAAATCTCGTTGTATTGCTTTCAAGCTTTTCATGGTGATGCAATTATGGGACAAATTTTATATCAATTTCAAGAAAATCAACGAGATTACTTTTCAAACGACATACTTAAAGGTCGTTCTTTTGTACCTTGCGCTGTGTATTATGAAGTAACGCCCCTGGACATATTTCCGCTGCGACACATTTTTGGGGGTGTTACAGTCATATGCTTTGAGAATCCGCTATCAACAATTCATAGAACAAGCTGGATCACCTGCATTACACGAGACAAATGCAGATGGAGGAGTGGACGATTTGGCTACCCATTTGTGAGTGGTAACTGATGTTTTAGACTTAGATTTAACACTGGTTCTACGCTTATGCATATTAGATTGTGATTGCTCAGTTTTGCTTTTGGGTGTCCAATTAAAACCTTGTTTATATTCAAACCACTTTTGTCGTTTTCTGCTTGTTGCTATTTTATTATTCATGTAACTTCTAAGTATCCTACTTTGATTAGATTTCAGAGATAGTGGTGACACACTAGAGACCTTATTTGTTGCTGTTGGGGTTTTAGCAATATTGAATCTAGGTTTTGCAACTACAGATGTAGCTCTTAATCCCTTAGATTTTACTGCTATAGGGGAAGTGAATAAGGCTCTCTTAACACAAGATTTCCTAGTCAAAGCATTACGTGCAACACATTTGTCATAAGAATTCAAAAATACATCAAGACCACAAGAAATACACAAAATATTCAAACCATCGTTTACAGTAGTTACAGTCTTGGAATTTGTTATACATGCATTGGTGTGACAAACATTCAAAGGTTTTGTTTCACATATATTAGAATATAAGCAAACACTATTTGTTGTCTTCTAAACATATGTAGATGAGCTCTTAGTATTCTTCAAGACATTATTCTTTGATTTATTGTCCTTAGACTTGGGTCTTTTAACACTATTTGAACTGCCTACACCTGTGGAATTGGAAACATTTATGTTAACCTTAGAATCCGGTGTGTTTGTGTCTTGCTGATTGAGCTTATACATCCCTCTTGCAATTACATTTGCATTGTGTTGTTGTTTTCTCTCAATTATGGAAGTAGACTGTGAAGTGACTGGGTTTGGCCTATCTGAAGTAACCTTAGTGTTTGACACATTCTTAGCCTTAATTGTTGGATTTTTGTTGAATGGTGTTACACAAAGAAGTTGTCCTAAGGTCTTAGATTTGGCAAACTTAGTGTTTACATTTTTTCCTTTGTCAATCGTCTTAAGCTTACTCTTAGCTCAGAAATTATCATCAAAAGATCTTGATTTTGAGCACGAACATCAGCATAATCATATGTCTTTTGATTGACATTTTCAATCATTTCATTAATTTCATTCTGATGCTGAGCCCGTGTTGCTTTGATTGAGTTAAAAAGCCTTTGAAATTCAAGTTTAATATTTTCTCTTTCTTTAACAGTAGACTCAACTTGATGTTTTAGCAACACGTTCTCATCATTCAACTTTGCCATTGTTGAATTTCAAGAGACATCACAAGCCATTTTCTCTTTTTGATGTTGCAATTTGAGTTCAAAAGCAATACTTTGAGCTCGTGATCTTTGAAAATCGTTTTCAAGAATTTTGATTCTTTTGAGCAAATTGGCTTAGATATATTTGGAATCGCTTGAACTTTTCTCAAATTCAACTTTTAACAACTCATGTTTTTGTTGTTCTACCGAAAGCAACACACAATCTCGGATTTCACTTATCAAGGATACTTCCAAAAGTCGATCAATTTCATTTTGCAAAAGAATTTCTGTTGGAGATTTTTCATTGACTGTTCCATTGTCACAAAAATATTTAACATTTTCTGCACTTCCTCAATGAGTTCCTATTTTATTTCACTCAAAGTCTTGTATAAAGATCTTGACATCGGAATCACATAGGTTTCATAAAACTCTCTTAATTCATTTTGACTATCAGACAACCATCTTAGTTCTGTGTCTTGCAAAAAAGTTTTATTAATCCTTGTTTGGAAACCGATAATTGTATCTCCTAATGTGTCAATCATTTTTAATAACCGACTCTCGTTTGGGATTTTTAGACTTGGTGATTCCGATGGAACATCTTTAGACTTAGAACCATTATCAGAAGTAGAAGGAATTGAAAAAATATGTTTGTTCAGTAGAAAGTTCTTGTTGAGAAACAAATGTTTCATGAAGTGCATTCAACTTTTCATAATCAATTTGAACCATTTTGTACCTCATTTTGTTTCGACTTTCTTCGGCATCCTCTAAAGTTTCCTCTGAATCAGTTGAATGAATTACCAACTTATTACTATGAATTAAATTACCATCATACATTTTAGGTTGTGTTGCAATGGCCTTCTTGAGACGCATAGGATTTGTATAACCCAACCCAGCTTTAAGAAAAGGATCATAAACTTTATTTGGTTTCTTTCCAAGCATGTAAATCATTTGAATTGACTGACCCATTTTATAAAAATTTGATCATGAGAACTCAGTTTCTCTTTGAGATCAAGGATATCATCAAGATACCGATCTTCTCGTTCTTTAAAAGCCTTATTTTCTAACTGAGTTTCATGTTGAATTATTATTTTTTCATTTTCAATTTTGAGAAAATCATTTTGAATTTTTCTTTTTCTTTTACAAGTCAGTCAATCGTATCCTTATCATTCCTTAATTCACGTTCCAATTCATCACATGTTTCTTTATATGTTGAGTATTGAATTGTGTTTGACTTAAATGTTTTGACCCGATCCTTAAACGTCTTAAGTTCCCGTTGTAGCAAATCTTTTTGCTTTTTAAGCTCATTATTCAAACGTTTTTGATTTTCAACTTCACGTTGAAAATTGTATGCTAGCATTTATATTTCACGATATTCGTCATGAGTAGTTGAATCATGTTTAGACGTGCCACCATTATTTTCCACAAACAGATCATCAAATATGATATTAGAATCTATTTGATCATCATCCGTTGTTTGAATAATAGTTTTACGTTTTCCATGACTCACTTGTTCATGAACCTTAGACGAAGCATGTACCTGGCTAACAGCCTTTGCATCATAGGATTGTACATTCTCAGCATTATCATCAGCTGGTTGGAGTCGAGCCATTAACATGACTGTTGGAGTTAACTCTTCCAAATCTTCTCCATATGAAGTGTCAAGCATGAAATCATTCTCTTCATTGCTGAGGTTGCTGCCAGCTTCATCTTTCATAGCTAACAACATTTGTTCTCTGAAATACTTTGCATCACAAACTTTTGGTTTCTGTCATTCACGAGCATAATGACCTTTCTCATTGCAATTGTAACACTGAACATTTGCTTTGCTTGAAGTAGACTTAGTTCGTGGAACACGCTGAATAATCTGATTGCTTTCATCACCTGTATTTCTTAGTATTAAACCCTTGAGTTATGTTTCGCCCTGCATTCTTGTTAGCATTTCCACCATAACCTGCATTCTTGGTTTGTATGTCAACTCGACCATCCTAAACCACAGCTTGATTCCTTGTGTTGGAGGAAATACAAAGACGATTGTTGGTGGGTGTAGAAAACTTTTAAGAGATTGCTTGAGCGAGTAACATCATAGCAGTTGTAAGCTTATCCTCTTGAGAATCGCCTTGTAACTCCCCTTCATATTCATCATCATAATGTGCGACATAGTATGGTTATGGAGAATAAGAAGAGTTTACATGAGAGTGCGATGAAGAAGTATTTGAATGAGGAATAAGAGCTAAAGGATCATGATTCTTGGCAGCTTTCTTTGCCCTTGATGCGAGAACATGTGGTTCAAATTGCACTAACGAATCATACAACTCATCATAAGAGAGTGCAGATCCAGTTTGATTGTGACGAACCATGGTAACATATTTGCTCCATTCTGGTTGTAAGCAATTGAGAAACTTTGTATTGATTGCCACTGGTATTGGACGAACATTATTATGATCCATGATGTTCACAAGTGTTATCAACCTTTCATGCACAGAGTCTAAAGATTCCCCTTCTTTTGCTGCAAACTTATCAAACTCATCTATAAGGTATGAGTGTCTCACATGAGTAGTAATTTCAGATCCATGCATCAACCTTTTGATTTGTTCCCATATTTCTTTAGCATTCTTACATGCATCCACTAAATTGTATATATCATTTGGTATTGCTTGAAGAAGATAATTTATGACCCTAACATCAACAATGTATTGATTCTTGTTGCCCTCAGTCATTTTGGACAACGGTTCAAGTATTGGTACTGTAGGATTTGTTGGATCAACAACCATGGGTCTTTGATAAGGGCCATTTTGTATCGAATTCCACATTCTTTTCCCATCTCCAAGCTTGTTATCCAAAAACCTTCTGAATCGACTTTCCTATGGAATATAATTCCCCTTTTCAAGCATTGGAGGTCTTTCATTAGCTCCTAACTCAGCAAGAGTTTGTTGATTGGAGTTGGTTGAATTATTAGAAGTAGACATGTTGTATCAAATGATTTCAAAGCAAACTTGGATCGTTTTAGAGATAAAGTATTGTAATCATGAAGTTAACGAGTAATAACAACCTTGTCTTGTATTACACTTTGAACTTTGTTACGAAACCCAAACAATAAGTTACGAAACCTCTTGAATGTGTTACGAAAGCTAAGAAATGACTTACGTATGACAGTTTATGAAAGATTTCTACCTTATGAAAGCTTAAATTGTCCTAAGAAATTAATTTCCCGCCTAAAAACAGTTACCGAAACCTATCTTCATATATACGAAAGCTATCAAATCTATTTTTTCGATCAATTTGAATTCAAAATACGAAACCACAAAGAATACAAAAGCTTCCACAGTATATGAAACCCAACGGTTACCGAAAGCTCAAGTATACGAAACCTCTTTTCGTAAATGCCAAATAAACTCTACTTTCGTACAATAACAAGAAATCCCTTACTTTCGTGAATTCGTAGCTACGAAACCTAAGAAAAACTTACTTATTTGATCTTTAACGGTTTAAAACGAATTAACTAAACGTTATCCCTTCAAATTAACATGTTTCTATGTTACGAAAGCTAGATTTATCGTTACGAAAGTAATTCTACGGTACGAAAGGTATGGAAATGACTTACGTTGACAGTTTATGAAAGATTAGATTTCTACCTTTTATGAAAGCTTTAAATTGTCCTAAGAAATTAATTTCCCGGCCTAATCTAAAAAAAATAAGAAAACAGTTACCGAAATAACTATCTTCATAAATACGAAAGCAAATCATTTCTATTTTTTCGATCAATATGAATTCAAAATAACATGTAATTTTCATATCGAGGTTTTAATTCTAAATTGATAGTTATGAAAGCTAATGTATTGCGTTTTAAGATCAAAAACACATCAAATCACAAAACTAAACCATACGAAAGCTACTGTTCATCCTTACGAAAGCTAGATCGATCGAATCTCTTGCAATTAGGCTCGATTTGATCATGAAAACCACACTAGATCTCTCCCGGCGATAGATACCACTTGTTAGATGTTATGTTTGCTAAGTAGATATCATACAAAAGCTATAAGAATAAAGGAAAGGTTCTAGAGAGTATTTTCATCATTTTCTAAATTTTCATTTCAAAAGGGGAAGATAGAAATGGAAGGGAGAAGTGAGTATTAAAAAGACAAGACATGTATATATACTCCTCCAAGATGAGTATATATACTTATTACTAAACTATTCTATTTTCCCTAAACTTAGTCAAACCTTGGTCAACTTTACTTATCTTTGACCAAGATAGACTTTATTACATCACAACTACTAATAAAACTATAAACTAAGCTAAGACCAATTCCTAATAATAATTAACACTTTTATCGTTCCTAACACAATGAAATTACACATAAATTCTCAGCTCTACGTACCCCTCAATCAAATGGCGTGGTTGAAAGAAAAAATAGGACTCTTCAAGAAATGAGTAGGACTATGTTGAATGAGCAATCGTTACCATAAAAGTTTTAGTGTAACGCCATAGATACTTTAACATACATTCTCAACCGAATCCTAATTAGAGCAATCCTAGGAAAAACACCATACGAACTCTTGAGAGGTAGTAAACCTACTTGTTACCCATAAAGATTCAAGCCTAAAACAATATCCGGAGGTCGGAGAGGATATAAATAATAAGTAGCCATATTATTGATGTTGAGAGAAAAGTGTAAAGAGGGAAAGATGTGTGTTTTCTAGAGAGAGAAACACACACACCTAATGATAAAAAATGATTATCCTCACCCTCCTATGGAAGTATAGGAGTGTATATATACGCCTAATATCCTATATTGACATTTCTAGTCCTTGCGTATCTAACAAATATTAATCTAATGTAATTTCATATAAGTCGACATATTTTAAGGCTAACAATATTCCCCCAATATGTGGACATACGAAATTACTTACAATGTTCCTAACAAGTACAGATACAACATAATATAATGACATCTAAGGCGCTTCTAATGCTGTAGATGACGTTTGTGTCTTCTTGTCTTGATACTTGTACTCTAACTTGGATCTTCTGTGTCTTGACTTGTTCTGGAACCATTGTAGTATGCATGAGTTGGATTAACTTCCCCTAATTCATGCAGCATGTCTTGAAAATCTTTCTTCATAGAATTCTTTTTGATGAAGATTATGAATCAGCTTCCCCCCAAACCAACATCCGTATCTTGAGCATATTCTGAAACATTGTTGTAACTTAGACGATCTTCTAACATTGACATTTAAAGTGCACAGTGGAATTTTGTCGAAGAATCATCCAATACCTGAAGTACACAATTTATCCCTTTTAACAAAGTCGAAACCGTAGCACCAAAATCAATTAAGACCTGAAAATGCACTTTTCTTCCTCCAGGATAGTGCTGATGTGAATTGCTACACCAAAGTCAACTAAGTCCCGAGTGTGAGCAATTGACATTTAAAGAGTCATCCTTCACATGTGTACATCTTACATCAACTAATACTGCTTCTATACTGTATCATGACATTTGGTCTTGGTGAATATCCGTTTGGGGGTACATGTAAGAAATCAGCAATAAATCTTCTCACGCTTGCAGAATACTTCACACACACCATATTAAGCAAAGTAGTATAAACTACTTTCCCCTGTAAGTTGACCTGATTACATTAAAGTATCAAAGTACACATATTCCCCCATGATGGTTTTGAACTCTCGGAAGCATCATTGATGTGTACGACCATATACTCAAGAAGTTCTTGTCTTAAGCAAACATCTTGAAAAGTTATGAATGACATTGAAGAACTTTGAGAGATGTTACTTAGACTGTGAAGTATCATTAAAGTTATGTAGCTTCAAATATCCCATGAGAATTGCTGATTACATCTCAACCTTTAAACTCTCTGGCTAACTAACCAACCTCGTATTCCGTCAGCTATTACTGTGACCACATGGTGAAGTAAACCCGATATACCAAACTTAAAAATGAAGTAAAATCCCCCAAATTTGTTATTTAAGCATGCACTATTGTTGATTGAAGAACGATGCAGAAGAAAACCTCTAAGTACCTTATACCCGCCATTAAAAGTTTAAGAAGTACAACACCTCTTGAAATTATCCACATCGACATCTGCGTGTGACACTGATACTACAACGTAACTCCTTTAAATGATAGTAACCAGGTCTTTAGCCAACCACCCTGACTACTAGAGACTAGATAATTCAAGTCTCAATCGTAACTTTAAACGATCAAGCAAGTCATCAATCGATAGAGTTGGTTTAAAGAAAAGGGGTAGAAAGTAGAAGGAAGCCTCGATGATGAAATAAGTAGACACCTTTGTAAAACCCACTTCAATCTTAAATAAGGGATACCGAATCAACTTCGTGAACACTTGACAATAAAGTCCAAGTCTATAGCCGTTTTGACGTTTTAGTAAATCTTATTCGGATCGTTTAGCCTGGCTCTGATATCAATTGTTACCCATAAAGATTCAAGCCTAAAACACAATCCGAAGGTCGGAGAGGATAGAAATAATAAGTAGCCATATTATTGATGTTAATAGAAAAGTGTAGAGAAGGAAAGATGCGTGTTTTCTAGATAGAGAAACACACACACCTAATGATACAAAATGATTATCCGCACCCTCCTATGGAATTATAGGAGGGTATATATACGCCTACTATCCTATATTGACGTTTCTAGTCCTTGCGTATCTAACAAATATTAATCTAATGTAATTCTGTATAAGTCGACATATTTTAAGGCTAACACTACTATTGCTTACTTTAGAGTGTTTGGAAGCAAGTGCTTCATTTTAAACACTAAAGACTACCTTACAACATTTGATCCAAAGTTATACGAAGGTGTCTTTTTAGGTTACTCCCAAAATAGTAAAGCCTGCATCATCCTTAATAAACATACTAGGAAAGTCAAAGAATCACTCAGCTTGACATTCGATGAAACTCCTCTACCCTCTAAGACATCACCCTTGGTGGATGATGTCTTAGGTGAAGAAGTAATTAAGGTTACCGAAAAGAAAAAACTATAAAATGACATTGAGGATAAAACTTTAGAGATTGACAAAATAGTTAATATTAAGGAGTCTAGGAACCATCCATTTGAAAATGTCATAGGAAACCTTAACTAAAGAACCCTTAGATCATAAGCCCAAAACCAAAATAACTTTTTTTGTTTTATATCAACTATAGAACCTAAGAATGTGAATGAAGCCTTAACGGATGATAGTTGGATAGTCGCCATGCAAGAAGAATTAAATCAATTCATTGCTAACGACGTTTGGGAGTTAGTTCCACAACCTAGGAATATGACAATCATAGGAACTAAGTGGGTGTTTAGAAATAAGTTAGACGAGAATGGTATTGTTTCTCGAAATAAGGCTAGGTTAGTTGCTCAAGGCTATAATCAACAAGAGGGCATCGATTATGATGAAACTTATGCCCCAGTTGCTATACTTGAGTAAATTAGGATTCTATTAACTTATGTTTGTACTTTAGATTTTAAGCTATTCCAAATGGATGTAAAAAGTGAATTCCTGAACGGTTTTATCAATGAGGAGGTATACGTGGCACAACCTCCAGGATTCATTGACTTTGAAAAACCGGATCATGTTTATAAACTTAAGAAAGCTTTATACGGTCTTAAACAAGCACCCAAAGCTTGGTATGATAGATTAAAAGCTTTTCTTATTAAACATGAATACAAAATGGGAATGGTAGATAACACTCTTTTTACCAAGAAGAAAAGTTCAAACCTCATCATCGTTTAAATATATGTTTACGATATTATATTCGGCTCAATTTGTCAAGACATGTGTGATGAATTTGCCAAAATCATGCATGACGAGTTCGAGATGAGCATGATGGGTGAACTTAACTTCTTCCTTGGACTACAAATAAAACAAATGAAAGATGGTATTTTCTTTAATCAATCTAATTATATTAAAGAAATGCTTAAGAAATTTGGCTTAGAAGAATATAAACCAATGAAAACTCCCATGTCCTCCGATACTAAACTCACAAAAGACGAAGAGTGTGAGTCGGTAGATAGTACCAAGTATCGAGGCATGATAGGTAGCTTATTATACCTAACGGCAAGTAGGCTCGATATCATGTTCAGTGTCTGACTTTGTGCCCGCTTCCAAGAGGCTCCCAAAACCTCTCACCTTGAAGCGGTTAAGCGAATCTTCCGATACATTAAAGGCACTATGCACATAGGATTATGGTATCCTAAGGGGACCGGCATAGAAACAGTAGTATATGCCGACAATGATCATGTGGGAGATTATGTGGACCGAAAGAGCACTAGCGGTATTTGTACGTTCGTGGTATGTTATTTGACATCTTGATTCTCGAAGAAACAAACCGCTCTTGCTATATCCACTACCGAAGCTGAATACGTAAGCGCCAGAAAGGCATGTCAACAAGCACTATGGATGGAACAAGCTCTTATCGACTACGATGACGTCCCGATCATGTGCGATAATAAAGGCGTAAATGACCTTAGCAAAAACCCGATGCAACACTCCCGAACCAAACATATTGAAATTCGTCATCACTTTCTTTATGACAATGTCCAGAAAGGACATATCTCAATAGAAAAAGTGCCGTCCGTCGACAACATCGCCGACATTCTCACGAAACCCCTTAAACGTGAATCGTTTAACTATCTACGTCTTGGTTTAGGAATGATAGAACACATTCCATAAATCGTGTTAGTTCGCTTCTTTTTCTTCTAGTCTCGATTCTAGTCCGTGTCGTGACAATTTAACAACTTCATCCGAAGCTTGTTAAATATTTTTAATTCGCGAAATGCAAATTAATTAGTAACTCTTCCTTGTAAATTCGTGTCAAAAATTTAAAAGTCTAAAAATTCGTACTGAGGGCGGCCCCTATATCTCAGGCGGCCCCAAAGCTTATTTGGGCGGCCCCTGATCGATATGGGACCGCCACCAGCAGACACCAAATATTTACACTTAGTCAAAAAATTTCAAAACTCACAACCAAACACCCTTCTTCCTTGCTGGTGCGACGAACATGAACCAAAACTACCCAAAACTCAAAATCAACCACCAAAACACTAATTGAAGATCAAATCATCACTAATAATCATCCCTAACATCACAAAGATCATCAATTGTAAGTTATTTCATTTATTTTCTTTTAATTTGAGTCTAGGATTCATGAAGAACACAAAAATTGAAATTGGGGATTTTCATTTTTCTTTCAATTTTGTACAATTAGGACTACTAAGATATAATGTATAACTAATATGCTTCCCTTAGACATAGGATTTACATACACTAGTAAGTTTGTCGAAAAATTGATTTCAAATCAAAACCCCAATTCTATTTTCAAATCACTCACGTTAGGAACATAATAAAATTGTTGTTATGCGTTGTTAATACAACTTAAAAACATTTTTAAACACATGCATAATGATCTCCTGAACAAAGGTCGAGATACATAATTCATATGTATTTTTTGACATGTTTGGATGAGCAAAATCAAATAAAGGAGCGTTTGGGTTAACTCTTAGGATTTTATTTTTAGATCGAGTTAATCGTTGCTCCACATTTGTCACATTTAGGCACACACTAGAAACATTGTGAATAAAATGTTACAAGTAAAAGACTATAAAACATGACTATATTTTTCTATTTTAGGTGACAATGCCTCGAATCACCGGATTAGATCACCAAAATACTCGTAAATACATCCCACTCATATCAAATGAATTCAATCAGCATTAAGAAACACCATTGCAAGCCTTGAAAAAAGTACTTTCATGAGGGTAGGGTTGTGAGTCAAAATTTTGAAAATATGAGTCATATCCGTGCTAAGTTTGGATTAATTGGTTTTGATTGTTTGTTGAACATAAACGAACAAATTGTTCCTCGTTTTGTTCTCGAGTTTTATAGTCAACTCACGTTTGACTATAACTCCGAGGGTTATTTTCTAGTCAACTTTGTCATATAAAGTAAGTCCTTCTCTTTCACTCTCGAGGAATTTGGTCAAATCTTGAAAATCCCTTTCAAAGGTCAGGTGTCACACACCGACATGTGATTACTCAACTACTTGTCAATAAGTGCTCCAAGTAAAGGTCGTTACAAAACCACTCCTCCCTCACCAAATGTCATCAAGTCTCTTATTCAAGTCCCTCGACAAGGTCAAGTCACTCATATCAAAAACAAGAAACCCATTATCGTAGATAAAAACAAAATTTTAACCCGTGAAATTCAACCTCATATAAAACCATGGGTGATATCATTCGTGAAAATGTCATTTGTCTAGGAGGTCATCAGGATCATGTCTCCGCGTTTCTTTGTCATATGCTTTATTGCATTGAAACCTCCACTCCATACCATCTAGCATTTTTCATTCTCAAATGAATGGAAAAGACTCGAAACAAACCTAAGGTGCTCTTGCCTTATGGAATGCTTTTGACAAGATTGTTCAAACATGTTGTGTCCGTCTTTCCCGAGTTACCAATTGATCACTACATCTCATATGATCGAGTCATGCATCCCTTCGCTCCTCATTATGAGCGAAAGACGCGATCAGATCATGACAAGAAAAGACCTCGTGATTCAAATGCTAGCTCTTCTTCTACCACTCTAAATCATCCATCCTCATCTCATCCGTTGGATGACATTGTTGATGTAAATGATGAAGAATCGTTCCGTTCCAATTCTTCTTCTCTTTTTCAAAATGTCTATTTCTCGTCCAATGTCGTCTCTAGAGTCGTTCAAAACCCTCCTCATGAAAGTCAACACTTGAACACGTACCTCTTCGAAACTATAGACTTTCAAACTCAACATCGAGATGATCACAGGAAAGGGTTAAGGTTAATTGGAAAAACTCTCAAGGACATGATGAGTGGAAGACGGAAGTGAACATGTTTGCAAACAATTAGAGATCTTTATTCTTATTTATATTATCTAGTACATTATGCTTTAACTTTTTAATTCACTCATTAGGACTAAGAATGGTAAAAGACTATTGCATGTGACTTGGATGATCTTTTTAATTTTATCATCCTATCAACTTTCTAAGTGAACTAATTCTAGGGGATTATGACATGCGTATAATACTACTATATGCAAAATTATTTGAATCTTAATTTAAGACCCTATATTCTTGCTTAAATTAGTTGATTCTTGAATTTGGAAGATGCTAAAATCACTGGACACAAGAAAAAGGAAAAACTGGAAAATCTCGCTCTCTCCAGAAAACGGCCCCTAAAAAGAACCGCCCCCAATATATATGGGACCGCCTAAAAATATGGGACCGCCAACAGGAGGGAATGAAAATTTTAAGTTTACCTCTTTTTCTGTATCTTTGACCTTGCTATACATAGTCTTATGCTGGAATTTCCCTGTTTAGCCAAACCACCTCTTGAACCTTTATCACTCAAACCATGCTTTGCCACTTTCTAACATTACTTCCATTAATTAACTCATCCATTCTTCTTCATTCACCATCACCAACTTCTTCTCCTTATCATCTTCACTCTCACCACCAATGTCTTGCTCAAACCACCATCCAAACTTCTCTAGAAAACCAAGTGGAAGTGCAAGACATCTACTCCAAAATCATCACCTCCTTCCCAAAATGACTCACCTCCATTTCCTCCAAGAGTCCATCTTCAATCTCCTTCACCACCATCCTACAATCCACTAAGAGATCAAATGATTAACCAACTTCACAATATCTCCACCATTCTTGATTCACACACTAACCCATCTAATACCTACATTCATGTACTACCTTCAACACCATCATAACCAATTCATCCTCCTTCTCATGCTCAAGTTGAATTTCATTCAAGATTTTGTCATTGTTGTAAATATTCTAGACACCAATTTCACTCCTTGAGAAATGAAATCAACTTTATTCAATTTCTTCTCACCCGTCTTATACCTCAAACTCGCACTCCTCCAAATCATGTGTCACCAACCTCATCTTTTTCTCTCTTTAATTAATCATTCTTATATGATTAATCTATCTAAATAATTTACCATCCATCTTTTGATTATGGCATCTTATAGATTTTAAGAATCCACTAGTGTAGCTCTATGCCTTAATATGTCTTTACTTTATGCTTATCTACTTTATGCTTATCTACTTTATCTTGTAATGATTCATACCATCATAGTATGAATTTATCTTATCTCTTATTTCATTTTGATTGCAATCAATGCTTCTTGTATGAGTTTCTTAAGTAATGGATGAAACTACTTTGTGGTTTAACTTGCATGAATTGCTATAGTGCTATTAGTTAGGAATATATTGTCTTGCACTTGTACCTCTAACTTTGTTTTGTAGCAAACAAATTTTTGTAAGATCGATCCCTTAGAACATCAAATGAGGGGGAGCATACATCAAAGGGGAGTCTTGATATCATCGACTTCTTTCCTTCTACAATAATTCGACTATCATCCTTTTTTAATTCGACAAAAAAGGGGAGAAATGGAATGAAACTCATTAATAACTTGAAACCTTTAATTTTATACAAAATGAGTTTATATTTTCTATCATCAAAAAGGGAGAGATTGTTAATACAAATAATGTCTAAAAACGTTATTTATATTTTTGACCTCTCAATGTTTTGATAATAACAAAATGTAAAAACGTTTACAATAAAAATAAAAGTTTACAAATTATTAATCGTAAAATTCTATTTATAAATTTAGTAATCACTTAAGGTATGGACAAACAAATCATTAAGCATGATTAGTGATCAAGAAAATATTTTTTTCTTAACCATTACATTTTTTACAAAAGTATTTTTACAAAAATAAATATAAAAAATATTTTCTAATTAAAAGAAAAGTTTTATTTAAAACTTAAATTTGAAATTAAAATTTCCCCCCAAAATGGAAGGTTCCATACCAGATACAACCTTCACCACAAAAAGAATGATCTTTTCTTATTTTATCATCCTATCAACTTTCTATGTGAACTAATTCTAGGGGATTATGACATGCGTATAATACTACTATATGCAAAATTATTTGAATATTAATTTAAGACTCTATATTCTTGCTTAAATTAGTTGATTCTTGAATTTGGAAGATGCTAAAATCACTGGACACAAGAAAAAGGAAAAACTGGAAAATCTCGCTCTCTCCAAAAAACGCCCCCCAAAAAGAACCGGCGGCCCCCCTCCCAATATATATGGGAGCGCCTAAAAATATGGGACCGCTGGTATTCGTTATTTTATACATACTATTTACCATGAAAAACAAACCTAAAAGACCAAAAACATAATAAAAATTGCAAATATATCTTGTTTTTGTGTTTGTGTATGTGCAGGTACGGATATTAAAGAAATGGACAAAAATAAAGACAAAACCGAACAAAACCGAGCACGGGATCGGAAAGAGCGCGAGAAAACGAGTTCAACGGTGCTTTCGGATTTTATTGGGCCAGCCCATAACCCATTTAAATGGGTCAGGCCAGCCCATTAGTATCTTAATCCATAATAAAGCCAATGCCAATATTTGATAATCTATATAAGGAAAGGATTGTGGGACGCTCACAAACATGTGAGGGTGAAATTAAAATCCAAACTTACATGTGACTTCCCACTAGCAATTGGCTTGGCGAATTGAAGGGTGCCACGTGGCGAGCACTAGTTACAATTCATTTCATATTTGCATTTAAATGATCAAACGGGTATAAATGTTGCGTTGGATAAAAGAAAATAATGAGTCAACGTGGCCTTCATCGAGCGGAGAATTTATGAAATTGAAGTTTGTTGATCCGTGTGACGTTAAATAAGAAACAATGATTGGCTGAATCATTTCCAAATGATTGGGATAATTTTACAAAATCACCCCTTCTTCCCTTATATATACCAACCCGCTCCCCTCATTTATCTCTAGTAGGATTTAGTTTTAAAAAAGTTTCTCTAGTTTTAGTTTTTTTTTATATTTAAATGTTTTTAGCTAATTTTAGTTTTTTGGGGCTTATTGTAAAAATTGTTCTCAGCTTATTTCAGTTTATGTAACAAGATTTGGTTTAGCTTAATGAAGTTTATGGTTCGTTTTTAAATTGCTTATTTCTATGCTTATTTCCTGTTTAGTTGTTCACTCTTTGAGCTTATTCAGATCTGAAAAAGTTACTTCATAGCTTATGACAGATTCAAATTAGCTTATACACATTAATTCGTTTTTCACTTTTGTGTTTGTTTAGTTAGCGATTTAGTAGTTAAAGTGCTTATTTCAGTTCCTTATTATTGTTTGATGTTTAGTATGCTTATTCTCACTACATGAGCTTATTATTGATTTTAGGATTACAATTTGTTAAGCTTGTTTGAGTAAAAGGTTGCTGAAAAGATTTAAAACAGTTTTTTTTAGTTTAATCCAGTTTTGTGATTGGGCTTATTGTTTCAGTTAGAGATCATTTG
>BQNB010000091.1:21737-49533 GCA_026074375.1 Tanacetum coccineum
CTTTTTTTGTACGATTCGGGAAATTTTTTATTGCGTTGGGAGGGGTTAATTTTTTCCCGAATATTTTCTTTTTTTGGGACAGTTCGATATCTTTTTATTTGGGCCGATGAATGTAAAAAAGTTGTGAACAATAAAAACTTGACGTGTTTTTTTTGTTAATTTTTTTACGGGATTTTTTGTGTAAGAAAATCGTAAATAGTTAAAAGTTGAGGGACCGTTTTGTATTTTTTTTACTTTTGGCCAGATTTCAGGCTAATTTTGGGCTAGTTTTTTTTTCTTTGGGCCAAATTTTGGGCCACATTTTATGCGAATTTTAGGCTAGTGCCTCATGTTTAAAGTGTTGTTTTTTTTTTGCTATATGGTTTTTTTTTAATATAATGGGTTGTACGTTTGTGACCATATCGATTATTTTAAAGTTATTAGGTATCGAAGATGTTTCCGCGGGTATTTTTTTTATCTGAATAAATCAGAACTTTTGTAATTTTTTTTTCCCTCCTACTTTGTGCATACAAATTTAAAAAAAAAACAAAAAACAAAATAATTTTAAAAAAAAAAACTAAAATTGGGCTGGCCCAAAATGGGAGCCTGTTACTGTAGCAGGTGGCCCGAAGTCAAAACGACTTCGTTTTTGTCCGTGAATGTGTATATTTATAATAGAGTACATATATATTATATACAATTTCTTCCATTGTATTTTTTATATAAGTATCTTTATTATCTAACAATTTGAATGTTGTACATGAATTGTTTGAAAGCGTTAAATCGTTTGATACGATATTTATTTCTTAACATTAAATTTTTTTTAAATATATTAGGGTGTTTTGCTTTATTTTGTCGGTGGGTTTTAGTGTGACTTAATCTTGATAATCGAGATTTTGTCCATATATATATTCAATTGGGGATACCCGATACCCGCGAGGAAACCCGAAAAACCAATGGATAATATTAACTGGGTACCCAACGGGTAATGGAACGGGTACGAGTGTGGATATTATAAACGGGTGCGGGTGCGGGTGCGGGTACACTAAAACCCGCCCCAAACCCGACCCGTTGTCATCCCTAAGTACGGGTGATGGGTTATAGATACCCGTGCCCATTGTCATACAAACCTCTATCAAATAAGCACCAAAATCATCCTCTTTCTATCTCAAAAGAAAACAGCAATCGTAATGTGGCTAAAGATATCAATATTAAGCCAAAATGAACCGTTGTTCATCGTTAAAAAAAAGTTGAGTTACACCTGCTTTTCTAAAATAAAAAAGTCCGAGTTACACTATAAATTAACTCTGCTTCAAAGTGAAGAAATTGTTTAATTTATAAACCTCAAAAAGATTAAATCTTATACTCCGTATTACTTGTCCATTGTTACTGTAAAAACATAGTTCGGGTCACATCTTCAATAGTGATTGTATCCTCCACTATCATCATACACCCTAATTGAAATTCCTTTTTAAAAGACCTTACTACTCAGGACAATTATATATCTCAACTTATTCCTTACCGCAGCTATTATCCGACTAGTCCTTATAAATAGAGGCGTGTATGAGGTTACTTAATATTGATGTATCAATAATCTTCTCTCCCACAAACTCGAACGAACTTATAGAAATTCTAAAGTCTACAAACACATTAACCAACTAACTTAACAATGCATGCAACACAAGATCTACAGACGAGCTTAGATGCTGCTTTAGCAAATGACTAACATCTTCAATACTAGAATAAGAAGTCGCAGATCGTGCCATTGATCAACTTCTAGATAAAAGTACAAAAATTCATGAACATATTACATCGTTGAAGCTGCAATATAGAACCATTACATCGTTCTTATTGACTCGTAAACAAAAATAAATATCATGTACTTCCTCCAATTTCAATCAACCTTTCTATTTTGTTCTATAAACACATTTGGAACAACAAATTATACAAGTAAATTAGTACACGACATCCCAAACTGGGAACAAAACAAAAGCCAAAAGTCTCACTACCCAAAAACCTCATTCCTGCCGCAATATGGTCAAGTAAAACGGATGACCTTGACATGTTCCTTCTTTTTCCTGGGCATCATTTGATTCTTGAAGATTCCAACTTACCGTGTAGTTAGAAAGATCATAAGTCCCGGGAGCAAAAGTCGTCACCAGTAGAAAAACTTCAGTTGTGGAATTGGGTTCAAGTTTCACCCGAGTGGTACTTGACCCAGACCAAATGAAAGGCGGAACCGATTCTAGTGAGACGGCTTTCCCAGTACTGGTCCCGGTTATGTCGGGTGCAGGAACTCTAACGTCGATGGGTGGACTGGACATATCGTGCCAACCTACTTTGTTACCTGATGGGGAACTACCGGGTGGAGAATCAAATGTATTAATACAAACAGAAGCAATATAATTTGATGAGTTGTGAAGCGTCATTTTGAGTTTCGTTTCACAGAAGGAATTTGAAAAGTTGAAGTGAATGATCCGTGGGCCGTCGAGTAACCACCATACTGGTCTCTTGGTTGTAACACTGCAAATTAGGATATTTAGAATTAACAGAAATGTTAATATTGTTGAATAAATTTTGAAATAGGTGTCAGGGGCATTATCCTAAACAGGTCTAAAGGGAAAGGAACAAACGGACTGGAAGTATCCAAAGACTATTTGTAATGCAATACACCTTGTAAACTGTATGTCTATTTTATTCAACCACTTAAATATTGAGAGTAAATTGCAAAATTTGACCCTGTAATTTTGCAAAGATTACAAAATAGTCCCTCATCCATAATATTGCATAAATCCCTGTAAGCGCGTTTGCTTTCACTTTTGTTCTCTTTTTCTTTTCCCTTTAGGGACCAAAAAGGGAAACTAATTACATACTCGAGGAAAAAAATGATTAATACATGTTTGATGGACCAAAAGTGAAGGCAAGCAAGGTAATTAAAGACCATATATGCAAATAGAATTGACGAGGGACGTTTACCAGAATTTCAGTAACCATAGAGACGACAGTTTACATGTAATTATAGTTGTTGTAATCATATAATTACTATTTAAAATACAAAAATAGGCAAATATTGTTTGTGGGTCATGCCAACCAATCCTGTCCAGGGACCTTCGCAAAAAATGACCCATTTCAACCCGCCCATTTTGCCACTTCTAAGTTAAAACGTATAGGACATGAGAAATATAACAAAGTTCGATGAATTAAGTGGCCTTGCCTGCAATGACAGGCATGATGTGAAAAGATCTGCGGGGTCCTAGGGAGCTCAGAAGACTCGTTTACTATTTCCTCCATCTGAGAGATCAACATAAAGTCGACTGTGCTTTGATTTTCCTGATGGTCGCGTATAAGTATTTCAGTCAGATAATAATAATCAGGATAAAGAATTTTACTGGATAACCGTACTTTTGTAAAATATAAATGCTGTAAATCTATTCAACCTGAGGTGATGTTTTCTGATGCACTCGTTCATAATGATGGAAATTGACTAGAGGCGGGCGTTGGGTATCAAAAATGGCTTCACTGCTGCCATGACCTAATTGAACATCTATTCCATCACCTTTGGAAATTGAGGTCTCTGCTGTAGCAGTTTCTGCAGTCTTTACACTCTGTAACCAGTAAGACAATTAGCAATGAGCAATAAGAGGTATGGAATTTAGACATATATACACGTATTTTGGCCATGAAGAGTAATAAATATTGTGTTGATTAGCTAATATAGGATGAACAAAAAAGTCAACCACTCGCCATTGTGGGTGATGCAGGATAAATCGGGACGACATTCATCGAAATAGCTATACGCATCTACACATGGCTGTTTAAAAAAAAGGTGGAAGGAATAAAAAATTAGTAGTGGCAGAACTGATATTTTTGTTTTTTTTCTATGTGCCTGTTTCGGGTATTTTGGAAGAAAAAAAGTTACGCAAAAAAAAAAGGCTAATTTATTTGCGAAATAGGCTTTTCGAAACTCTTTTTTTGTTGCAGATTTTGACTTTTTTATGTTTTGGTGACAACAACAGAGTGTCATATATATACACACATATATTATTTCTTCCTCCTCCTCCAAGAGCTAATATTTATGTCGGGGAATTGGGCCTGTTCACGGGTTTCTCTCTAAAATCAACGTAGAGCATTTAACAGAAAAAAGTTTAAGCGAGCGTCGCGGTACAAAACACACAGCTGCGAGACACCAACTACACATAAGACACAGTAGAGCGAGAGTGCTGATAACACAGCTGAGAGGCCACACACATACAGCGTACACATAGTTAAACAAATATTTCTCTCTCTCTCTTCTATCTTTGCGTTATGTTACACATAACACACAGAGAGTATTCATTTTATCATTCAAAACATATATTAGGGTGTTAGTGAAGTTGGTTGTTTCTCTCTGTTGTGTGTGGCTTACAACATCTTATAGACACACGAGAGTGACAGAGGAGAATTAGGTCGGTCATCTCTCAAGAGACACACATATCTCTACACAAGTGAACAGCAATTAGAACACACATATCTCTATAGAGTACAGCGACATTATATTCTTATTAGGGGGGAGGTTGAGGGGGGGGTGGAGGTGGGGGTGTACACACAAAGGTGTGAGATTAGAGTCTGAGGGTGGAGGCGGAGAGAGATATATATGGAGAATTTGTAATGTTGGCATTAGGGTGCGAGTGTGATAATGTTATCTATGTGCGCGTGTTAATATGGTGAGGATAGACAGAAGTAATGGAAATTCTGGTCAAACCACAAATTTTGATGACATATTGGTTACAAATGTAGTCATTTGTAATATGGCTATTTCGATGAACTTCCCGGTATGGGCAAAAAAATGAACATATGCAATGAAATAATATAAGCGATGCATCGCTTCTAGTACACACCTTAAGCTTAAGAAAGCAAGAGAGTGCCTGACCAGCTCCCAAGTTTCCTGAAGGAAATATGCCTTTCATGGATTCAATCAAAGAGATTTGCCATCCATCCCCAACAGATGACAACTGATGAAGCTTAATACTTCTTAAACTCGTTCTGTTAATAACATCCATCCGCACAATATACTCTTGCAACCTTGTGGGACAAGGGCTGATGTTGAATGACACGTCCAGAGATGGTAAAACCTGTCAGATATGAGTCCATGAGATATGACACACACGAAATTGAAAAAACTAATACTAATAAATCAGCTTGAAGAAAGTGTATTTTTAAACCTCTCAAAATATCAAAGTATTGAGAATGATATACTTTCTGTAATATTCTTCAACAAAAATAAATACTTATAACTTTCTTAATCATATCTGACACAATAGTTTTTTATGCAAACTTTGAATGTTACAACCGTACCAAAAAGTTACACGTTTTGATCAGTTACGCAACTCATCCGACCAGCCCATTTGCCAGCTCTAAGATTTAAATATGAGTTGTACCAATGATGATTTCTGTACGTACATATGTAACACAAGAAACTAAATCAAAATTTTTTATACCTCCAACATATGATGTATACGCAAAGTGCGATATCGCATAACAGTTAATTTGTCTTCAATCTCATAATACACTGTGAGATACAAAGACACGTTTCCCGGAGTAGCCGCCCTAAACCAGAGAGGCAAAGAGAAGGGAGTGTCCTTATGAATTACTGTACCCTGAAAAACAGAGGTGAACTAGATTAGCTGTCGCCATTGAAATAGTAGCTAACCAATGAGATAACTGGACCTCACTGACCTCAGGGAAATGGAATACAGTTTCTGATAGTTTAGTGGTGTCAAGATCTCTATCTTTATGTACAGAGGAACTTTTCTTTTCCAAGCATGCAGGAAAATTCACATCCAATACTTCTGGATTTCCTATGTTTAGATATCTAGGGTGACTGATCTTCATCTTTAAATTCTGCAAATCAGATACATAAACCATCGAAGTCTAGTTAAGCTGAAGAGTGAAGAGCATAATCATGTGATTCAACATAATGAAATGTTATTGGAAACATATATTTCTTAGATGTTAGATGAGTGGCTCATATTTATTGTTTTGCTATCCTAAAGAACCCACGTGTTATAAAAATATTATTAATAAATCATGTAAAAAGGTTAAGTGTAATTAGGTTTGTTTCATAGGTGTTAAGAATATTGTTAATATTATTTTCCTACATATATGGAATTAGATAGAAAAAATGGTTGTAACTAAAGAGTGAATTGAAATTAAAAGAGGCGTCAATTTAACTATGAGAGAGTTATTACTACATTATAAATGGTTGGCATCATCAATTAACCAATTGATAGCCTAATTGATTGACACCTCATCAATTGGAAAGCGACGATGTCATAGTTTGCACTCTTTTATTGAACAGAGAGCGTCTAATTATGAGAAAGAAAATAAAATATGTCACGCCAAATAGTTCACATCAAACATTACATGCAGATGTTCTTGAGATTTTCAAACAGGTAAAATTAGTTGCTATTTGTAAGGCATACCTTTACAGGAATTTCCGATGAGTTCCTCAGTTCTAGAGATAGACGTTGTAAATTACCAGCATAAACGGTACTGGGCAGGTTATTAATAACACCCTCAAGTCTGGGTAGGCTCTGAAAGAGAACGGCGTAATAGATAATTAAAAAGCAGTACATGCGGAGATAAGTTGTCACAAAGAAAAACAAGGCAAAACTTTGGGGTGGCAAAACCGTCAAGGTTGGTAATGGAGTAATAGGTAAAATTAGATGAATGTCAGTACAAGTTGGACCGTCTTGTGTTGACCCGTGAGCACCATTTTGTCCATCTTATCAGAAAATTAATACGTTAAATATGATTATAAATATTATATTGTGTTAATTTATCTAAAAAATTTAATACGGAGTAAAACGTTTTTAGGGGGCAATGGCAACTTTAGACCCCTTTGACCTGTACATCCTAACTTAAATTATTTATTTTGGCCCATTTTGACTTGTTCGGGACAAAACGCAACCCAAAATCTTCACAAGTTTATTGGTCCAAATTGCCACCTGAAGCAGAACATAGAAACATGAGAAGGATAGGAAGTTGCACGAACCTTGATAACCAAAAACTCGAGTTTACTGATGTTCTGATTAGCTTTCCTTTTTTGTTTGGAAATCCTTTTCTTAATCAAGTCTGGCTCAAAAGTGTAAAAGCCAACCATTGAATCAGAAAGGTTCCAACTTACACCCGTTACTCTTAGTCTGCCTTCTTTTCTAGGAATAACAGTTAGATGAGCCTGAAATAGAAAAAAAAGGAAAATTATTATTAAAAGAATGTCTACCATATAGAAGAAAATAACATGGATGAGCATTGTTTCAGATAAAGTATAGCATGACCCAATGATCAAGCAAATACCGTTGTACAACTGTCAAATATAGTTGCATGCATAATATATAAATGAGAATATTGCAAGACTGTCAACTCACCACTGTTGTTTCACCACCTGCCAAAGTTATGTCAACCTCAGATAGTGTAAAAAGGGAGTTGTCTGAGCTCGGCTCCCTGCAATCAAACACGCAAAGAAAACACGAAAGATGATCAGCATGTAAGTAACGGATATATTACGAATGGGGGTATGAAGCAGCGAGTACAACAACATATAATCCCTAGGAAAACATGAAAAGCAACAAATGAGCATACCTTCCTGTTGCTATATTCCCATCTTCAACACCTTGATTTACAGAAGATGAGCTGTCTGCATCTAACCAATGAAATATCATCAAATTTGAAAGTGTATGCTAAAGTTGGAAAAATGGGCGGGTCGGTTGCGTAACAGGTCAAAACAGGTCGTTTCAAATGGGTCATTTTTATAAGACCGGTCGAAACAGGCCAGGCCGGACTCAGTTGACAAGAAAACATTCTTTTGTCCAACTTTATTTTTTATATTATAAACGTGTTACTGTTGCAGTAATTATATAATTGCAATAACAATTTAAAACTCTGAATAACGTGATGTAGGGAGTTGTATAAGGTAAAAGAAAACTCGAATCAACCCTTCCATGAGTAAATGGATCAAACTTGCCCCCTTCAGTATTTAAGTTAAATCCCCATGTAATAAGAATAATTTTAGGCAAAGTAGAGAGAGATGTATCTACAGAAAGCATAAACAAAGTAAATGAAGTATTGTTGCAAAAACTCTAATGAATTAAAGCATACCAGGTAGTGTCTCATTTGCTGAATACTCGCACATAAGGGTAACATTAGATATGGGAATAGAAAGCTGGAGAGGGTTTTCAAAAGCAATTCCCACCTTAAGTGCTTCTGCAAGTTAAAGAATCATGGATGTTAGAACATATACATAACGATTTTCTCCGTCCGTCAAAAATAAATGTCTACTAGACAAAAACATGAAGTTTAAGAAAACTATTTGGTGTAATGACGTTTTACCCTTTGCCCAATTACTAATGTTTTTTTTTAGTTTTGTAATACTCCGTAGTAGTTTTAGTACGGGTATGGGACACTTGAACAATTATACCTTTCATTGTTTAGAAGTGTACAATAATCTTGGGAGGGAGGGATTAAGAAACCTCTGTAAATCAGAATTTGAAAAAATCTAAAAAATTGGGGAAAATTAAATGAATTGTGACAATTTCAGCTCTAGCAATGAGTATTACCAGTGGCTTCTTTCAATATGTTTTGAATGAATGATATCTATTATGTTTACAAGAGTCTTGCAGCCATATTATAAATTTTTTAAGTACCATCACCTCCATACCTCCTGCCACACAGACGTTTGATTGTTTAAGTTTCGCTGGTAGAAGCTTTGACTGTAAATCCAACCAATTAGTCTTGGCACTAGTCAACGAGGGAACCATCTCTTCTTCCAAAGACTGCCAAACACTTTCTTTAACACTGACCTGGCATGAAGCACAGCAAAAGAATCAAAATCAGCTCAAATCCAAAGTAAAACGCCAACTTTACTTAAAGAGTGTACTACAAGTTTTGTCCCTGCCGTCATTCCCAAAATTACGGATTTCATCCAGAAGTTTCATTCTTAACAATCTCAGTCTAAATAAGTTTCTATTGCATTCGAAAATAAACATGAGGACAACAAAATTCAATTTAGTTTAAATATATATACATACATATCCCTAAACCATCCTTAGAAAACTTGAAAGTTCAATTGTGATCACTAAAGTTCTAATGTAAGTGCCGTGAACATCCCTAGCTGCCAACTATGGACTATAGCACACAAAGTAATTGATTAAGACAACCATTGTCTTTAGCTATCAAACAGACCATTGTACTTGCTAAAATCCACAAAAAAGCATAATGTGCTTCAAATCTTAGGTGAACTTTTGGACAGTTTATAACCAGCTAAAACAGTTTAATAAACTTGTTGACGTAGCAAATAACTTAGGGTGTGCTTGGTTAGAGGTATTAGGGGGTAAGGAATGATAAAGATAATGATAAGTGATGCTTGATGTGTTATAATGCAATGGGTCATTACCCAATACTAGTTAATCCATCATTCCCCACTATTTTGAGGGTAATGACACTATTATACTCCAAAATTATTATTTTTTATATCTTCCTATTTTTTCTCCCCCACTCTTCTTCATTTTTTTGGGTAAAGGGTTACCACTCTTCTTCATAGTAACTTCCTTTTTCCACTTTATCTTCAAAACATCAAACAAACGTATTCTCTCCATTCTAGATTCTTTAAGTCAACTTTTTTGTCTTAACTTTACAATTATAACGTACATGCTACAGGATTTAACATGTATTAGATGAACTTTTGTATCTACTATCTCACCTGAAATGTTAAACTAACAAGGTGGTAAAAAAATATATAATATTAAGTGGTAGTTTTTGTATTGTAGTCTTTAGAACCAAGCATCATCTATTATAATGATAATACTCATTATATTCCTTAATATTCCCATTACCATTCCTTTTCCCATTACTCAATACGAACCAAGCGCCCCCTTAGTATAATTTACTTTTACAATCATTTTTCAACAACAACGATAATTAATCCCGCCGGGCGGGGAATGGGGATGGCAGTTTCATTCAAAATAACCACTATGCTAGCAAAGATCATGAAACCTTGCTATACTACATCTCATAAAATGTATAACTATTTTTCATAATGCAATAGATGTCATAACTAGTACTCCATTCTTGCTTAAAAATAACACAAAGTTATTTCCTAATAATCAAATAGTAAAGAAGGATAACAATGAGTAAACGTGATAAAACATATTTTTTTATTGTAAGAATAAATACATGTAATGAAACTAATAGTCGAATAAAGAGCTTGTAAATAAATAAAATGTGTTTATTTAATCATGCAAGCTATGAATTGTAAGAAATTTCTAGTATAATTTCATTTCAAATACTTATTATTTTGAATAATTATGCTTCAATCTTTAACTCTTCATCAATATATTGCTCAACATAACTTTCATTATGTTGTTTGTTAAACATTATAAATCTTTTACAATGTTTCAAAGTACTTCGATAATAATATATAAGGGACAATTTACAAATTATGTACAATCAAATGTGGTGCGTATTACCGCTTTCATTTGGAAAATCAACCAAGTGACAAGTATGATGGTTAAAGAGCCCATCACCAAAGTTTTCAAGTATAGCATTTCCGAGGATTTTGCATTTACAACGGTCATTTTGAAAGTTAGTGCCAAGAGTGAAGTATGAAGATCACAAACGTCAATCAATCGCTTTGTATCATAGTTAGTTATTTAAGTTATGTAAGTCATTCACCCAGCTGATTAAGAGAGACCAATCCCCAAACAAGTAAATGAAAATATGTGAAATGGTAACATAATTAGAATGGTAATTCCATAGGGTGAAAGAATTAGAGAGATGAATCAACTTACAGCAGCAGCTGATCCATATGTTCGATGATCTTCAGAAACAATACTGAGGGAAGAGATATTGACAATTGGCAACTGAAGTCGGGAAATTTTGTATGTTTTGCCTGTTTTCTTCATTAACCAACAGGGGAACACAAAAACAAAACAAAAAAATTAAACTTCGGATAAACTGTTAATATCAACAAAGTTATATAATATGAACAT
This sequence comes from Tanacetum coccineum, assembly GCA_026074375.1. NCBI lineage: Eukaryota > Viridiplantae > Streptophyta > Magnoliopsida > Asterales > Asteraceae > Tanacetum > Tanacetum coccineum. Next base: position 32,741 of record BQNB010000091.1, read on the forward strand.
AGCATGAAAGAATGAATCCGACAAAAGTGTTCACCTGCAGAATTTGGAAAAAGTCCTTTATAAATAACTCTTGCATAGTCTTTGATTGATGGCTACAAGCCAGAATTTCCAACATATGTTTCATGGCCACGTCAAACCGTCCAAGATTAGCGTACCACCTACACAGGAATAAAGCATTCATAATGTGCTGCCTAATATATCATTATATCCAACTCCAATATACATCTTTATAGACGGATTATAACTTACTTTCCAATTTGGAAATGCACATGATCACGGATACGGCTCCATGTTGTTCCTTTAAATACAGAAAGGGCATTTCTGTATGCACGAATTGCATGTTTTATCTGATATAAAAAGATGGAACTTGTCAGAAGAAATAAAGCATGTAAACATAGAATGTTCATTTGGTTCACTTTAGGTGTCCCCTTTTAACAAACTACTCATTAACTCAAAACTTATATGCAACTCAGCCAGATATATTGTATGAGCACATGATTTCTACCAATTAGAATAGCTTTGTGATATAAATATAAAATAAAGGATTTACTATAATTCTCAAATTAAAAAGGTCTCACATTCAAAACTCGAGTGGGACCACCCTAAAAGAATTTATCTTTTTAGCTTATTTAGGGTTTTTTTTACTTAGTTTCTTTACTATGTAAAGTTGGGATCAGTAGTTTAGTTTCATTAAATCAACACTGTATCGTCACCGACAGTACCTGATCGCAATTCTTATACAGATCACCAGAAAGAACGAGATGAAAACCATATTTCCGTAGCATGGGTGGTTTAGCTAGAAGGTAGCAGTAAGATGCTTGCTCAAGCATCACAGCTGAGTGAAGAGGTTCCTGAACATAATCAGAATTTTAACGAAAAGCACACATACTATGGCTATTCACAGACGGGAATTGATCATTACCTCACCAGAGATACGAAAGTAAACACCAGCAGCTTCTTTATACTGACCACTTGCCTTCAACATTTCAACCCACCAAAGACCACACCGTGTGGCATTTCCCTTGCCTGATGTCCCAAGTCGCTGAATAAGAGTACACTTTAGAAATAAAAACTGTATTTACTAAACAAGAGGTACATATAAAAGAAATAACATGTGCTCAGTTGCTCACTTGCAGTAAATAACAAAAGAATATTGTAGAAAAAGGTTAAACATACTAAATAAGTGCTGAAGGCAATATCCATGCAATATTCAGCATCCTTTTTTGATTGGTCCAACATGAAGTAAGTCAAACCCATCATTTCCTGCAATTAAAGAAAAAGACATATGAAGTCATGCAAGCAATCACAAGTTATAAGATGCATCAGAACAAAATCACATCAGCCTGGCAAACTAGCAGTAATGCAACAAACCAAATTAATATTAGAAGACAGCAAAAGGCAAACTCATTGTATAAAGAGACCAAAAATCTGTAACTGTTTTGGTTTTTAACAGACAGCTTTCTTAAATAATGTCCAAGCAAATTGAAAACACACAGTGTCTACTCTAAACAGGACATACGCAATCAAAACCTGCTTTTGAGAGCCTTCAAAAAAACCTGTAACTGTTGACTGACTAGCTAAAGAGGCAAAGAGCAAAAGGTGTATGCCACGGTCTTGCATGTGGTGGGAACTGAACTAAAAAAGGAGAGAAAAAAAGGAGTATTGAATTTTGTGTTCTCACAGTTAAAAAGAAACGAATGTAACCAATGGGGGTGACCCAGCGGTAAGGGCTTAGCCTCTTAGGACGAAAGTGCCTAGAGGTCTTGGGTTCGAACCCTGGGGAGAAAATTAATCCCCCATTGGCCACGGAGGTTCACCTGCGCCGACTCCGGGTCGAAACCCAGGTATACCCAAAAAAAAAAGAAACGAATGTAGAGGTCGAGTATTAATATTATTTGTGTTCTCAAATTAGAGTGGAAAGGAAAGTAACTGATAATTAGTCGAGGTCAGGGGTAGTTCTTATTAATAATATACAAAGCCTTTGCAATTACTTCATTGCCGAATTTAGGAGGAGAGTTTCGAAGACATTATCCCCCAAACCTTTCCTTGGACTTCTTTCAATCTTTTTCCAAACAAAAAAAACTGATGGTTATAGCCAAAAGAAATACTGAAAATCATGCTTGACCAAGCAATTTATGCGGTCCACGCTGCTTTCCACTTACTTTTGTGTTAAATTTAAATAATCCGGTTGATTCGTTTTATTACAATTCCAACTTTAAATATTTGGCTTCAATGATACTACAGCTAAATGTTATATCTAATCCCAAAATATGGGTGCGAACTTGATTTGCATACTTTATCCTCTTTATTGTCAAATTATTTATAAAATCATGAGTAGTCACTATTTTATTACCAACATAAAAATATCAATTTCTGATATGAACGCATGATTTCCAGTTTACAACGTTATTTATAAATAAGACGTGAAGGTAACAAAGCAGCATATTATTAATGTTCACATCAAAAAAGCTTTGGCCTTTTTAGTCATTTTCACACTAAAAACATTTTCAAAGAAACGTGACTCCCCTTGAAACTATAATCTTCTGAAAAATACTAATGAGAACATGTCAAGAAACAGAGTTGCAACATTGGAAAACCCAAATTCAACCATGGGCAACAGCAAGATATAGAGGGGTTATAGCTACCTGCACACCAGCATATCGTTTCCATGCTTTGTCAAGCTTGTAATCAGTGGATAGCAAGCGGTAGTTTGACATAGCGAGATCATAATCTCGCAACATGAAGGCATAATCACCCAAGACCCTTATTTGAGATTCAATTGAGTTAAAAGTATACCTTCAAACATCATCACAAAAACTAAATTAAATCATAACACACACACATATAACTTTATATTGTATTAGTATTATAAGTAAAAGAAGCATGATAACATACTGGCCAACACTTTGAGGATCTGGAGTATCCTCTTTTCCTTTTCTCCACCATAAATTTTTTATTTGGTTTCTAAACCCTTTTCTTGTTGCAGAAACCTGTAGTAGAAAGTCAACTAATGGGATTAAGAATAAAAACGATCATAAGTATCACATATTGCTCTTATATTTAAAAGAAAATTGATGAAAACAAAAACAACCTGTTGATTTAGAACACGAACTTTCTGCTCCATGTAAGGAATAATATCTTTGGATGATAGATCACGAACAAAATTCTTTATCTGTTGCATTTAAGTTTAGATGAAGGGGTCATATTTACGAATTAATATAAGCCGTTTACAAAAGTGGACTTTATTTGTTAGAAAGAACCTCATCTATATCCTTATTGTTAAGTAAACGACCAACATGCACACCAGTCGAAGCTTTAGACCTCTGTCAAAGAATACAAGCCATTCACAATCCCATATCAGAACAAAAACACAATCTCTAAATCTATGAGAGGACAGAAATAAATAGCTTCATAAAAAATGCACTTACATGAGGAATCCATGGATTTGGCTCATGATCAACTGATCCATCTTCGGAGGAGTTAATACAAAGTAAACGACAATCATTTGACCCGAATGTACTTCTCATTTCTGCCAACATCTTATTTGCTCTGAATCACATGCAATAAATAAAAGCAGAAACCTTGAGATGTATTAATAGAAAGGCAATTGAAAAAGAAGGGAGTTGTATAAGAGACCAAAAGTAAAGTTTATCATGATTCATATTTATTTGCAGAAGTGAAATGATAAATCCATTTATCCTAAATAATATAATTAACCTTACATTGAAGTGTTGAATTGCATTTCAAAAAAAAAAAAACTTTTGCATCTTCTTAGCGTATTTGGTCTTTCAGTATTCCTTCATCTTTCTCATGGGGAAATTCTAATTAGTATTTATCCATTACCAAGTGACATGTGCATTTTGAATTCCACATATATTTCCATAAACGTCATAACAGAATTGAAATTCAAGAAGTAAAAAAGACCTCTCTGAAGAGCCATCTTGGTTATCATGGACTAAAATATAATATTTCGCAATCTTTGGATCCATTGCACCATCATTGAAAAGTGGGGGTAACTGGTTCATGTTAAATAGATCTACAAACTTGTTAATAGGATCTTCATCGTTCGACGAAACAATCAAAAGGCCTGCACATTCAATATAATTTGAGCCATATAATATAATATAAATGGGAGAACGAGGAACAGTGTGGCATTGGCATTTGTATCTGTGTGTTGGCTATTTTTAGGATTAACAGAGCAGTAAAGCGTGGAATGTACTCTAGAACCTTACATGCAACAGGATGATCAAAGGCTTCATGATCTGAGAAGGAAACACTCCGTAGAAACTCTTTATTGAAATATTGAAACCATGTAGGTACAGATTCAGGTCTCGAAGCTGCAGATACAAGTAACATAATACATATTTTTATTTTTTGGAACCGCAATAAATTTATATATATCAAATAACAAACACTAAAAAGTGCATATTACACAACCAAAACAATGGCCCAAAACAAGAAACGATATCACTACAAAATCACCCACTATCTACATCTATAAGATGTAGATTGTAATATACAAGAGGTGCCTAAGGGTGATTCCCAAACTTTGACTCAAATCAAAGCTACAAAAAACAATACATTATACACTCTTCATGGACCAAAGCTTGAAAGACATGCAAAATAGGAGCAGACATGCAAAATAGGAGCAGACATGAGAAGTGGGAGCAGCAAAGCAAAACAGGAATATCTTCACATGAAAGGTCCAAAAAAGTAGATATACCATTCGATCATTTGTCACTGACCCAAAACTTATATCACCAATAGCAACCAATTAGCCCACAAATCCCCAACCTTAGACCATGTGATTCTTCATGTATAATGTAACATGATACGTTATAATGACACATATAAACTCTGATTAAGTTGCATAAAAAAAAATTATTTAGCACCTTGGATTTCAACAGTGACAAACATCTTTACTTCTTTCACCTTGCATATATTTCTATACTATCAAATTTGTAACACATAGGCAAATAAAATGAAAAGAACAATGGCAGGGGCAGAATGAGAAAAAGTAAGCTTTTGACACTCGAATTTTTTTATAAGAAGTCAGTAGAGCAAATTATGATACACAACATTTGAAACAAATAATTATTACTTTGCAAAACATGAGCTGTCACTACGACTTCACACAGTGTAACTACAACAACAATACCATACACCACCGTAGCGGAGTATGGGGGAGGTAGGATGTAGACGGTTATACCCCTACCCCTGTGTAGAGTGTGTGTTGATACATATGTGTACAACACTACAACAGTACAAGTATATAATATACATTTATATATGTGTGTGTGTGACAGAGGATAACTAGGACTATGAAAAACTTACAAGTGGACATAGTTTCAATGGGTGACGGATCTAAGTACAAGTCAGAATCTTCATCGTTTCCTGCATCAGTAATAACTTGTTTTAACCGCTCCTTTGTCACCTACTTGAGTGAAAAAACATTTCAGAAAAGAACGCTTCAAGGTTACAAAAACTGGAATATTGTAAAGAGAAACAAGCTGAATTGATTCTAAGTGAACTATAACTCGTTTTTGGAAATTAACATAAGAAAAGAATGTGAGAAAGGGTACTTCATATTCAGAGCTATATGTCTACTGGTAATTCCAATTGCAACCTTGTGTTTTATCATCTTTTTTGGAATTTAGAATTCCAGGATACTCATTCCACTAACGAAGTGCAAAAGTAGATAACAATAATGCATTTGATGTGAGAGTTGGTGTATTATGTAATACCAACTACAGCACAAGTTCCTAAAATTATCGTTTATCATTTAATGTCTGGTAAATATTAGTTGTGAACCGAATCTGGAATGCCATACATGTTCCTTAATAGTGATTGCAGTGTCACTCCCTCGTGGCTGATTTTATCACATAAAAAGTCCATGATCCTAATATGTTTACTTTCTCCAGAGCCTAAAGGTTGCCACAAATTTACAGATTCTTACTAGAGATTTCAGAACCAAAATTCACGACAATCTGAACTTAGTTCTATTGATTTATATATCAATAGTAGAACCTAAAAACCTACACATACTTGCCCAATGGCAATGCTTGCTAGTTGCTAGATAGAAGCTTATTTAAACTTCAACAAACAGATATATACATGTGATTGGTAAGTATAAGAAGCTTGCAATGACGCAGTAATCTTGGTATATCTATGGTTAAAACTAGACGAAACAGATTCATTATATTTGAGATCATTGAGTATTAGGAAGGTGTCTCTAAACTTAAGTGTAGATATATTGGTATTCAAAGTTTCAAACCGTAAAAAAGTGACATTTTTTTATAAAAAATTGCACTATTACCTTGATGAGTTGATGGTTTTGCTATACTATACATATAAATCCAATACACAATTAAAGGACCTTGTGGTGATACATCTTTCAAATCTAATAAAAGCTGAACATTCTAAATATAAAAACAGGCAAATGTATACCTCAACGTTTGGTTGTTGAACATCTGACGCATAAACCATTCGTAGTTTAAACTTCCTCAGCCTGTAAGGTTGGTCACTGGATGTACGAACAGGGACTGCAAAAGAACAAAATATATGAACTAAGTACACTATCACCTAATCCATTACATCAACATGAACAGGCCAAATAAAAGGGTTTAACATCTGATACTCATTAATAAACCTAACAAAAATTTTAGCTATTCTAATTCGCTTTTTTCTCAAGCTTGAAGATTCTATATTCGCATAACACATAAATATAACAGCACATGAACTAGTATGAGACTTGCTTACATTTCAAAGTTGTGTAACTTCATTTTTATAACTCGTGGATATACTAATTTCATATTTTCCAATCCACGTCTCAACTAAAATACACCTTAGGCAAAAACCGATATTCAAGTGATCTCGCCACAGGGCCTGTATAACTTCCGACAAACTATTAAAAAAAAGGGAACACGCCACAGGGCCTGATTCATACTTTCCTAGATTTGCATAAACGCCTAACAATAACAGCAGACTAACCACTAGAATATGTGTTCACATTATTCAGAGATATACTTATTTCATAAATTTTGGATTCGAAATTCGATATTGCAGTGAAGTAGTAACATTAATCAGCTACTCCAATACAAACTAATTTTAATTTTAACCTAAAATTAAACATAATAACGTTCATCATAACATACAAAAAACAAATTCACAGAGTCCTTGCGTGATATTGTCTAACAACACGCAAAACATTTCGCATTTTCAGATTTGTTCGAAATTCAGGTGAACTAGTAACATAATCGCATCAAACATAAACAATATGACATCACCTACTCAAACTTAACCTAACATCTAAAATCAAACATTATATATAAGCATATAAACAACAAATTCAGATAGTGTGTATTCACCTGTCATATTCGAACTAATTTTAACCTAACATCTAAAATTAAACAAAATAACACAGCATTATAAATAATAAATTCACATAGTGTGCGTTTTGTATACCGTTAAACACGCTAAATAGAGATATCATCTATTGTTCGACTAACGGCATTGGATAAACCATAACTAATTCACACACTGTGTTCTAACACTAATTAATTAATCAACATCATAATATCTCACCTACTCAAATTTTTAACCTAATTTTACAGTAACAGCTCAAATACGAGCATTTATATGTATAAATAACAAATTCACATAGTGTGTGTGTGTGTGATTTTATACCGTCGATATTGTTAAATGCACAAAACGGAGATATCATTTGAAGGAAAGTGAGTCCGTTTTTCTGGCAGCTTTCTTCGACTAGCGGCGTCGGAAGGAGCATAACTACCGGCGTGATCTCGTCGAGTAGCATTTTTCCTAAGGCAGTTGAAGCCGGATCCGTCATTGACTCAACTCGGTGGTTACCGGCAGATCTTGTTTTGGTTTTAGCTCGATTGATTCAGAGATCGATCGTGTGCACGAATATGTATTTTTCTTTTTTATACTTAGGCCTCTTTGTTTGCAGATAAATATTGGCTGTTTGTTTGCGGTTTATTTCTGAATTAAAGAAAATATTACCAATAGTCGTTTGAATTATGTGGTTGCTTTCGAAGAAATAGCAAGAGGTATAAAACATTATTTAAGTATATTTTATATCGTTTCAGTTCTGGATTCACAAAAGGCCCTTATCGGTGATAAGATAGACATGCACAAAGAACGATTTGAAATAAAGCGAAAAATAATTTGCACCAAACTACTTAGCACAGCATTCTCTTCAATTCCACATCCTTGTTTGGTATCACGCATTCTCTCAATGATCGGGCCTTTTTATGGATCTAAATATGACAACACACAGAATACACAGCAAATACCGACCATGGTTGCAAACGGCAAACACGTGCGGCATGTTCTCCAAGTATCATTTGGCTCAAATTAGAGCTTAAGAGTAGGAGAAAATGGAAATCTGACATGGTTGCAAACCTAATATGTTGCCCAGCCAAGTCACGGACGCTCACAACTTTAGTCGAACTTGCTCATATTCATCATAGCCTCTTATAGTCAACACATCCAATGTTCGTTATCAAGGGCACAACAATCAGACACTGCCTTAGGAATTTAAGTTCCAGAAGAAGCAAACAAGGTCTTGAAATTACATACCTATCAGCACTCACAAAAAATACGAAGGTATAACGAAGGAGTTTGGCAGGTTTTAAGCAAAGAATAAGCATAGTGATCATCCTCGCATCTGCTACAGTAACTTATTTTTTAATCCTTATGAACATTAACTTATTATTAAAAAATCACTTCTTAGTGTTACTAAACAATAACACACTCCACCGCCTACCTCACCCAACAATAACACACGACCTCATCCAAAAACAATGTATTACAGATACTATCAGGCTCGAATCCAATCAACAAACACGAAAAAGGGGATACATTCCCCATAGCTGCAAGCATAATAAGCTTGCCTCGCCACAATGCCCCTTTTCCTATTTATTGGTCCACAAACACACAACCCGCCATAAATTAGTGTATGGGAGGCATAATCAGGTTGGGATAAGCAGGTAGGCGAAAAAAGAATATGTCGTCCATTTCACAATATGAGGTTCAGCTTCATTAGTTATTAAGAAAAGCGGACACATCCACCATGGCTGCAAACTTAATAGTTTGTTACGCTAAGACATGGATGTTTAGGGCTTTAGCCGAACACATTCAAATTCATCATAGCCTTTTAATGCAACCAATACACCCAACATCACCGCGCTAAAAGAGCACGACACAAAAGTGTGTATAATGCCTACATAACCTAAAAATCAAAAAAAGCAAACATCCGCCATGGTTTCAAACCTAACAGTTCGCCACACCAAGACGCGGACAGTCACACTACAAGAAAAAAGGGTATTTGAGAGGGGCGAAACCCGTGCCAAATACTATTTGGCACGGGTTTGGTACAAATTTGACTTCTTCCTAAATATGAGGGTACCAAATACATTTAGGTCAGTTTGATGTCGTGCCAAATAGTATTCGGCACAGACTTTGGGACGGTCTTGCTTTTGTGTGCAATGAGTTGGTATTTGGCACTGTAGAACCGTAAGGGGTGAATACAGTTTTATTGACTTATTTAAAGTTTATAAAACTTCAAGTCTCAAAAGAGCCGAGTGGCATACTAATATACTTTGCAATGAGAACAATAAGTATATAGAGAGAACAAGAGAGAAGAAGAGACACCATGATATATACTGGTTCGAGAAGGGGGGTTTAGTCCTTCCGTACGTCCATTTGCGAATCCACGACACCGATACTATTCCTAGTATAATCCTTATGGTGGACTACAACTTGTATTACAATTTAACTCCATCGACTTTCAACAAAGCTCGGCGCTCACACAGAAGAGTTACTACCTACGTTATTCCGCCCTCGGAAACCACCCTTAAGAACTCGTGATTCGACTTAACCTAAAATTCTAGAAGCCTTCTCCATAGAAGCTTATCAAACCACAACTAGATCCCCAATGATCTAGGCTTAATCCCACGGACACAAGACTTCCCTTACAACTCGATTGAAAAAAAAGATAAATGATGAACCAAGTCCTAACCTAACCTAGAGACTCGATTCTAATAGAAAGGGTATGAGAAAGAAGACCCTCGACAAAACACACAATCGTAGATTAAGCACTTGTGTGGCTCTCTTGCGGAGATGTGTGTTCTTCAATGGATGATATAGGAGAAGATTAAGAACACTTGATGTTTAGACTTAGAGGATTAGAGAAGATAAAAGAGAGGAAAGAATGTTTGCTAGAGGTGAGGAATACAAAGGCCAAGGGTGGGTATTTATAGGCCAAGGAACACAAATTGTCAAAATACAATTCGTGTCTAGCGCGCTGCCCACGCGCCAGCGCATGGCCATCGCGCCAGATTCCCAAAGATGTTTTCTTCGGGACTTGGCGTTTTAAATACTCGCACTTGTTAAACCCCTAATTGTACTTCACGCTATGACATTTTAATCATTTTTATGCTCAAGGTCAACCAACTCAAATAGCCATTTGATAAAAACGTTTGTGAAGTATTGAAAGCGTTTTGCTTATCCGATAAAGTAAATAGAGAAAAGAATTATCGAAAAGGGTATTTTGGGTATTCCTCAAAGTGTAACTAGCCTAGTTGGGATCTAATTAAAGAGTAGAAATGGCTAGTTATGGTACAAGAGAATATTCTTAGAATATTCTTTGCTTAGAGAGAAAGGGGAAGAATTTGAAATTTGAATTTGCCACATGTTGGATAAGGATGAATAGGTTGTGTATGAGTTGTCATGATGTGACATGATTTGATGGAAATGAGCCTCTTGATCTGTTTGAAATGGAGGGTGACGATATGCTAAGTCGTTAAAAATTATCCCAAGATAAAGAAGGTCTTGGATTTTCAAAAATGATAAAACCACTTCACGTTATGACATTTCTATCATTCTTATGCTCAAGGTCAACTAACTCAAATAGCCATTTGATAAAAAATATTTGTGAAGTATTAAAAGCGTTTTGCTTATCCGATAAAGTAAAGAGAGAAAAGAATTATCAGAAGGGGTATTTTGGGTATTCCTCAAAGTGTAACTATCCTAGTTGGGATTAAACTAAAGAGTAGAAATGTCTAGTTATGGCACAAGAGAAAAATCTTGGAATATTATTTTGCTTGGAGAGAAAAAGGAGAGAATTTAAAATGTGAATTTGAAATTGAATTTGCCACATATTGGATAAGGATGAATGGGTTGTGTATGAGTTGTCATGATGTGACATGATGTGATGGAAAAAAGCCTCTTGATCTTGTTTGAAATGGAGGGTGAGGATGTGAAGAGGACACTTGGTTAAGTGGCAAGATCAGGGGTAGAAAGAAGGTCATGTTTGTTGTGTGTGAGAGAAGTGAATGTTTGTGAAAGAAGTTGTGTTTGTTTGAGATGAGAAATCAATCCAATGGTTGAGAAGAGAGTGATGAAGTTTGGATTTATGAGGTGGCTTGATCAAGGGTGAAAGAGAAAGTGTGCTTGTTGTGTTTGTTTGAGAAACAATCCAAGGGTTGAGAAAGAAAGTGTGTGAACTTGGATTGGTAACATGGCTTGATTAAGAGTTAAGATGAGAGTATGTGTGAGTGTGTGTAATTTGAATTCATTTGGGAAGAAGGTGAATAGTGATATGTGGTGGAGAATGTTTTGAAAAGATATAGAAGATATTGGTTAGGAATGTAGGGAACATGGAAGTACAACAAGTACAAGAGTAGTACATTGTGTAAGGGAATATGAGTTGGCATATAGAGGATAAGATTTGAGGTTTATTTGGTGAAGGTTTATGTGTATGAAGGTTTGAAGGTGAAGATGAAAATAAGTATGAAATTAAAGGATTGATTTCGGTTAATAATCACATTGCTAATAAGAAAGGAAAGAGTAGGCATATGTGATAATGGGATTGTTTAGGAAGAAGATGATTGGAGTGTGTGTAGAAGAGATGAAATCACTTGTTGGGTAAGAAGGGTAAACAAGTGATTAGAGAGAATGGGTAGAAGGATTGTGTAGAAGAAGTGTGGACTTGTACATGTGAGGAATACATGTGAGTTTGTAAAACATTTGTATGGGTAAGGAAGTGAGAAAAGTCAAAGTATGATTAACTTCCAAATACCACAAACTCAATTAGTCATTTAGACTTTAATCCATGATAATCAACAATGGATTTGATCACTAATCATCGTGATGCATACAATCTAAGTGCCTTGCATCTTAAGTAAAGCATATCCCATAACGGGAAAGGATGCGTTTACGCAAAGTGACCTTTGACTTAGTTTGGCCAATTAGGAAGTAAAACCCGTTACGTGATTAAGGACGACGTAAATCCGGATTAAGGTCAAATGAATACTTTTTCTTGTTGGTATGTTGAAAACATGATCATACTAGGTTTAGAAAGAAGTGTTGCATTATTTCACTATTCTATTTTCAACTTGAGCTTGTTGCATTGCTTTAGATCTCATTACCAGCAAAAAATCTAACCATTGTCTCCCTGCAAATGTTGGGACTATTAACCTTGCCATCTTGAATCGGTAGCTTGGGTTTCTTAGATCTGAAGATGTTTGAGCTGGTGGTTGGTTGTAGGAAACGTGAGAGTAATGCGGTGTTAGAAATGCCATTGCTTTGTTAAAACTAGCAATTGGATCATTACCTGGTAGAAATAATAGAACTGCACGACCTGGGTCTAGCTGGGAAAACTCAGCTTGTGATTGTTGTGAAATTGCACGAGATTGATATGCATGTTGAGGAACTGATGGTGTTAGTAGAGGTTGATATTGTTGGTGATGAGTAGGTGCTTCATAGGATTGTGAATGTTGTTGAGGAGAATAATATTGTAGAGCAACTAGTGATAGCTATTGTTAATAGTGAGTAGGATTGTACTGAGGTTGTGTGTATGTTTTGATAAGGGGTGTATTGTGATGATAATTAGCAACAAGGCAAAGTGGATCAGGAAATCTTTTCGCAATCAAGCTGATTAGTTGGATGTATAGCATATTTCTTGCTAACTTTACATCTGTCACAAAACTTGCTTCCACTTGTTGGTAGCCTGTTTCAGATACTTAGTTTTGCTTGGACCTGCTACATTGTCATTCCTATAGTGTGCATATCATTCATGAGTTGAGAAACCCACAAGTAATACTCATGAACTGTCTCACCCTTGACCGAAGTAAACCTATCAAACTCATTGTATAGTTTGCACTCACGTTCTTGCTGTGACAGTTCCGTGCCTTGCATGAGTAACTTAACTCGATCCCAAATTTCTTTAGCAACATGGTGATGGTTAACAAGAGATTACACATCTGGTGGAAGACCTTAAAGAACAATATTAGTAGCTTTAACATCATAATCATCTTGAAGCTTCGCTTGATCTGTGAGTTCTTCATAAGTTTTAGTTCTAGTGACACCATCTACTTCGATAGTACCATAGAAAAGTGGTCCATGGAGAACGGAGTTAAGCATCATTCTACAGTGTTCATTTCCTTTTATGTAAAGCAACATACGATTCTGCCAAGAATTGTACATTGTCTTTTCAAGCATAGGAGGACGGTTATCGGCTCTAGCTACAATCATGTGTTATGCCAAAGTAGTCATTTTTTGATGATGGTTTGTGTGAAATTTTTCAATGATTAGTTGGTGATGTGTGGTTTTAAAGTGGTTAGTGTGTGGTGTTTAAGTAATTTCATGACTTCGTTAAGGTGAATAAGGTTAAAAGTGATCAAATTCGCCTGTTTGTGAAGGTTTAAGGTGATTTTCGCCTAAATTAATATTAGGAGAGAATGATTTTCGCCTGATTATGAAATTAGGAGAGAATGATTTTCGCCTGATTCTGAAGTTAGGAGAGAATGATTTTTGACTGTTTATGAAGATAGGAGAGATGGTTTTTCGCTGTTTCTGAGGTAGAGGATGAGAATGATTTTTGCCTAATTTGATTTTCGCTTAATTCAAAATCGCCTAAATCCATTTTAGCCTAATTCCTGATGTCACCTTTTTTCCAAATCAAGAGAGAATGATTATAGCCTAATTTTGAAAGTCTTAGAAACACAAAAAAACTTATAAAAGCACACTTTTTGATGTTTTTAATCCATTCTTTTTGCAAAGTATCTATTTATATTGATAAATCTTTAATAAAAACATAAAATTTATGAATTTTTAGCAACAAAACAAAAAGATTTGAGTAATTCGTGGCCTAGGTTTGACTTTTTGCAAAAATATGTCAAAAACTTTAACAAACACACATAAAATCAATACTAGATCATTCCATGGTCTTGATACCAATAGTAGATTACTATATCAAACACCACTTGGTAATTATCTATGAGTTTTAGAGGGAGAATTGGAGAGGAAAGGAAGGGTGAGTGTCATTAATAGAAAAAAAGCAATTTTAGATTAATGGATAGAATGTTTCACACAACCCATCCCCTTTACTAAGTCTCATTTATAGTTGAGGAGGGTTTGTCATGTTAAGCTTCTATAAGGGATGGGGATTCAAAATAATAAAATAAGTAAATACTAAAAAATTTTTTTTTTTTTTTTTTTTTTTTTTTTTTTTTTTTTCTAACGAATAAAACTAAAAGCATGAGTGACGAGTCTTTCTTGGATTTCTTGACATTTTGTATTTTGTTTTTGTAAAAAGTTTATAAAAAAATGAAAAATCTTTTTGGGTTTTTGTTTAAACTATTTTACATATTATACAAGGATACATGAAGTAGTAATGGAAATTACTCTTCGTCTAACTCTGCAAGACTTTTAAGCTTTTATGGCGTAATGCTTTGCATGTCAAGGCGGTTGAGGAGAAATTTGAAGCGTTCTCTTTCGAGTGCTTTTGTGAAGATATCCGCCAGCTGATAAGCAGTCTTGACAAAGTGTAGCTCACCAACCTCATTCTCAACTTGTTCCTTTATGAAATGGTAACGAACAGCAATATGGTTCATCCTCGAGTGTTGAATGGTGTTGCAAGGCAAGGCAATTGAGCTCTTGGAGTCGCAGTACAATGGGATTTCATTGAAGTCGAATCCATAGTCTGTTAACTGAGAACGCATCCATAGGATTTGTGTACAGCAACCGAACAAGGAAACGTACTTTGATTCTATAGTTGAAATTGCAATACACTTATGTTTCTTGGACGACCAGCTAACAAGCTTTTCTACTAAAAACTGTGCACTTCCCGAAGTACTTTTTCTCGAATCTTGGCAACCTACATGATCTGCATCTGTGAAAGCTGTTAGTTCAAATCCGATGTCCTTTGGATACCACATAACCATATCAATGGTTCATTTTAGGTACCGAAAGACCCGTTTAACCGCAGTAAGGTACTTTTCGGTAGGCTTTGCCTGATATCAGGCACACATGCAGACAACAAACACTAAATCAGGACGACTTGCTGTAAGATACATAAGGGAGCCGACCATACTTCGATAAGGAGTAGGGTCAACTAGAGTCCCTTATGGATCCTCATCAAGTTTTGACCTCTCCACCATGGGAATGTCAACATCATCAATGTTTTCTAAACTGTATTTCTTTAACATTTCAAATGCATTTTTAGATTGTTTTATGAAGATGCCTTTGGGATTTTGAGAAATTTATAGCCCTAAAAAATGATATTTTTCCCATCATTGACATTTGAAAACTTGTACTTATTTCATTTGCAAATTGATCACAGATAATAGTTGTGGAGGGAAATATTATGTCATCTACATAGATTTGTATCAATAAGATGTGTTATCCTTCCTTTCGTGTGAACAAAGTCGGATCGACTACACCTTTCACGAACTTGTGTGATATAAGAAACTTTGATAGTAGATCATACCAAGCCCTTGGTGCTACAGCTTCAGCCCATAAAAATAACGAAGATTTAGAGAATATAAGCATAGTCCTTGCAGCCTCTACCAACATACAGTTACGCCTTTTAATGACAACGTTTTGTTATGGAGTTCTTGTAACTGACGTTTGATGAATGATTCCAACATCTTTCGTGTATGATCTCGATGTCTTATTTATAAATTGTGTGCCATTGTAGTACGAAGATATCTAACTGTTGCTTGAAGACTCACTTGTGCTTGTTTAAAAAACTTGATGATAACTTCAGGAGTCTCGTCTTTTGTTCTCAAAAACTTTACCCGCGTAAACCAAGAATAATCATCGACGATTACTAAGATATACTTCTTCC
Organism: Tanacetum coccineum; assembly: GCA_026074375.1. NCBI lineage: Eukaryota > Viridiplantae > Streptophyta > Magnoliopsida > Asterales > Asteraceae > Tanacetum > Tanacetum coccineum. The sequence goes on from BQNB010000091.1 coordinate 48,894, forward strand.
CGTTTATGCTTTCCACCCGCATTTGCCCACACAAGTCCATATGCAACATTTGAAGTTTTTCATTCGTACTTGGTTCAGGTTTGGGTTTGTGACTTTCTTTCTTGCTCTTACCCATTTGTCACGCTTAACACAAGTGATCTTTAGCATACTTCAACTTAGGCAAACCTTTGACTAGACCTTCTTTTGCAAGCTGATTCATAGTACCGAAGTTCAAGTGTGACAAACGACGATGCAATCACCACGATTTTATCTTCGAGGCTTTGGAGAGTAAACAAATTGGAGATGACTTCATCATTTCATCCATTGAGATTATATAAAGATTAGTACCACGAGATCCCAAAAGTAGATCAACACCTTCTAAGTTACGTACAAAGCAAGTGTGTTTTCTAAATGCTACTTCAAGATTTGAATCACAAAATTGTCCAACGAAGAATAAGTTATGACCAAGTCCTTCAACATAGTAAATTCTTGAGATTAAAATATTCCCAATCTTCAAATCTTCATAACCCATAATAGTTGTGTTAATACAAATAATGTCTAAAAACGTTATTTATATTTTTCGACCTCTTAATGTTTTGATAATAACAAAATGTAAAAACGTTTACGATAAAAATAAACGTTTACAAATTATTAATCGTAA
>BQNB010000091.1:50807-173307 GCA_026074375.1 Tanacetum coccineum
CTTGCATTATGCCAACAAGTCCCACCCCCAACTCTAGCTGAGAAGTTGAGTCACCCTTCTTTTTTTTGTTTTTTCAGAAAAAGAATCGAATAAAGAAAGAGATAGTCTATATCCTGTGCTTCCTTCCAAGGTGTAGTAACTATAAGCTTTTGGTGCAAGAAAGAAACCTTTCACAATTTGATCTTCCAGCTTTAACATACCCAAGATTGAAGATCTGAATGAGATCGGAAAGAGAGGAGGTAGCCCAAATCTTCCAATAGGCGCATACGAAAGGTTCTGTAAAAACAATCAAATCATAAACCGACTCAAATCAAAAAACATAACAATAACTATATATATCCAAAACCAAATTTTGTGAAACAAATCCCAGTGTTTAATTATGTTAGCCTTAGAAATATAAAGTCAAACAAAAAATGCATCGGTCATTATTATCAGTGTCGGTCTTTACGTATTATGAACTTTGTAATAGACTAGCTATGGACATGGCTCAAGATTTAATCTAATTTTGTATACGTTATGGGCTAAAAGCCCAACTAAAGCCGAGCCCATCCCATTTTACTTAGTCCATACGCCACACAAGGCATAGATACTATAAATAGCCCTTCTGAGCATGTTAGGAGGATGTTGAAATTTTGGGGATGTACATCAATCATAAGGTCCGAGACGACCCAGAAAGCAATTGATCAATTCTCATTTTAACTAGTGATTTTCTTTCACCATCCTCCTCCTCTACATTTCTTTCTCTCTCTACCTTACTTTCTCTCTCTAAAATCATATTGATTCGTGTTATGTAAGTGTGAAATGACTTAGCAGATGGGATTAGAAGTGGTATCAATCGCACTCGGTGAATTTATTTGTGATTTGTGGTTCATTTTTTATAAGTTTTTGTGTCGAATAGAGAATGTTTGGTTCGTGCTTATTTTTGGTCTACAAATGATTTTTAAAGCTTTATAAACCTCCAATATCTTAGTTTTAGGATTATAAGGGTTTACAAAATGTTTAAACAACAAAAATCAAACGAAACTATTAAAATATAAGATCTTGATTGATGGATATAGTGTGTGTAAATTATGTGTGTGTAGTGTGTGTTTTTTAAGAGAAAATTTGGTTAACTTGTCTTTTGTTTAATTGAAATTGTTACAACTAATCTTGACCAACAACTTGCATTTTCAAAAAATAAAGTATCTCCTCCTATTTTATAGATCCATAGGAAGAGGACTTTGTTAACTTAACAGCTTTAGTCCTGTACTTATAGAAGTACAATACAAGTAGATTATTTCTAATTTCTAACATTTCCCCCTCAAATGATTTACTTGGAAACTATCCTTATTATGTTTTTCATGACGACGTCTTCCTTATGTTTGAACACTTTATCTTGATGAAGTAGTCTGCCATTTTCTTTACCTTTGAAGCTCGAAAACGCTGAGAATTCTTTGTGAAAGTTGAGGACGACCTTGTAACACATCTCCCCCTATGTAATACTTCTTTGAAGGTATCAACTCTACTTTCGAACTCAAAATCAACATTCTCAAAAGCTAACTTGATCTTCTTTTGCAACTTGATTCTTTAAAAGCTTGTATGAAATCTTTATCTTTAAATTTTGATCTTGATCTTGAAAGATGATTTCACCCACATAATGTTGCTGACGAAAGATCTTGAACACGATGATATTGATTGAGTAATTTCTTTGTAGAAGACTTGAACACTTGACTTTATCCTTGAATCTTCATACTTTTTTAGCTCCCCCTCAATCACATATCCATCTCTTTAAGTAGTAAACATTGATTGTTTGAAGATGATGTCTATATTGTTGAGAAGTAATTCCATGCAAATGTTGAACCGTCTATCTTGATCGATCTTTGAAGTTAATGAAACAATGCAACTTATTCAAAACAATTGATGAAGTAACCTCAATCATGAATACGAAATTTTACCTTCTTAATCAAGTTTTACTACAATGATTTTTTTGACTTAATTTATTCTAAAATCTTCCCATGATTAATCAACCAAAATGATTTTGTCCCATAATATCTCTAAATCCCTTTTATATCTTCTCCCCTTTATATACTTGGATGTATCTCTTAATTTCTCCTAAATTCTATGCTTATATCTTCTCCCCTTTCTTATATATGGCAAATACTAAGCTTATATCTTCTCTCCCTCATGATGATTATCATTCATCGTGAGCATCATGATCATATAAGCTTCCAAAATAAGCTTCGGGTTGAGAATTACGTGAAGAATAACCTTTAAAACCATGAAATTGAAACCTAAAATCATAACTTTTCTTACTAAAATCAAACAACCTCCCTTTACCACCAAACATACTCCCCTAAAATAACCCATAAGCTCCTTCAAACCAACAAACTTGATTGCTTTTATTTCCGTGAAAGTTGAAAGGTAACTTTTGTTGTTATAAGATTCGTTGAAGATGTCATGCTTGTGAAAGGTAGATAAGTTGTTGTTGTATGTTTTAGAAATGAATGGAGAATTATCAAAGTAAGAACTATCTTCCACATTAACCATGAAGTTCATTCATTACAAGATCATGCTTTTAAAAAATTTCCGATAAATGTTATTTGAAAATTATGATCAAATCAATATCTCGATGATAAAGATGCAGAAATATGACCATAAAATCGAAAGAAGCATGGATCTCATGAACTTAAGGTAAACAACTATTCAATGAGAAAATCAAAGAAATGTTGTTTTGTGTTTTCGAAAACATATTCCAAAGAAACACATAACATTCAGATCACATAGATTACTAGTTAACACTTAATTGAATCATTAAGCAATCATTTTCAAATGAGTGACCTACGTTCAGCGTTGGCATGACGTTAGCACTGGTAGGATTTCCATTTAATCATTGTGAATACAATTTTATAGTATCACTCTCGAATGTTTCGACAATGTCACAAAGACATGAAACGTCACAAAGACATATAATTATTGTACCATACTGTATTGTTAATGTTTAATACAAACGTACTATTGTGTCCTAAAGATATTTCATTGAATATCAATTTGGCTCTAGACTCTTGTGCACTTTTAGTAAGCAAGGACTGGAGAAAAATCTCCTTTATTCAATACCAACATTCTTAGAATGAGAAGTCGATAGATTACGCGTTTAATCTTTGTAAGAATGAAACAAATACTTTTTGAGAAGTATTTGAGTGGCTAGGAGGGGTTATGTATTAGCATCATCAATACTAGAAATTAACCAATGAAATTCGATAGCATATGAATTGACCCGGTTTCTATCCTAGTGTAGGAGAATCACCCTTCGTCTGTTCTTATAAGCCTCTCACTTTTCAACTCCAACCTTTTCATTACTTATCATTCAATTCATCTTCATCACATTCTTGATACTTTTGACGTCTTTATCATTTTTCGTTCATTCTTTTTCATTCAAAGGTTTTATCTTTTAAGTCCTGTTGGCATTCAAAAATATGTTGATTTGCACCACAAACTCCATCACCTAGACCTAAACTTTCTTAAATTGGAAGGAGACTCCGGGGTAGATCAATTTCAGTTCTGGAAGATCATACGAGTATTTGAGAGTAACTAAATCACATCGTGCAACTCAATCAACATACGCCAAGATAGCTCCTTTAGAATAATGTCCATGAAAACCAAGATGAAAATATGAAATCATATTGATGTGTCGTTGTGCGTAGGTATTTTATGTATCAAGTTTTACTATTTATTTTATGTCGACTATACCTAAAAACAACACTCTAACGGGCAGTGAACCCTGTCGAATGAAGTTTCATGGTAAGTAGGGTGTCGATCACTAAGAGTGAGAGCGTTAATTCCTAATTCTATCAGTATTTTAGTTATCTAAGTTAAACCTAAAACTAATGCAAAATGGGGGTTTTCAGCCTGAGAGACTGGCACAGTTTTGGGTATCTAACCTAAGGTTTTGATGACAATTAACACACACAAGGCGATAGACAGAATATAAAGATGTGGTGAAGCCTAATATAAGGGAAACATATTAACCATATTTATTCTAATTAAAACGCAGGTTTGTTTATTAGTGCAATGATTACTTATCTCGAGGCGGCATATCATTCCTAGATTTAGGCGGTACTTCTTCGTAAAACCTAGACACGTTAATTCTATCACAATTAGACGCATCCGCATAAAGCATCATTTTTATTGATTATAATTCATCTTAGAGTGCAATAATGGTGATCTTATTGGATTCTAGCTCATCGAGACTTTACTAACTTACTGCTTACGGTAATTTATATAAGTGGTAGATCACTGTCCAAACTAAGCCAAGCGAATCAGAACGTTATTTGTTAGAATCTTTCTAGGTCACCTGCTAGTCTAACTTGTTCACTAAACCAAAGGCACTATCCGATATCTAGTTAAGCTACAGGCGATATCCTTAGACACGAATTTAGCAGGACTTTATTTGCGATCTAATTAATTCCACCTATATAAATTACTATGCGAGAACTATCTGAAATCTAGTTAAGCTACAGGCAATATCCTTAGATACGGATTGAACGCATATTAAAGCACATAAACGAGTATCATGTGATAAACATAATTAATAACCAACGATAAATTAAGCAATCGAGATAAACAAACCAAACATTGAAATCTTCATAAATATGGCTAATACCTAAAGGTATTAGCTAATAACCATTGTGATGAATACAAACATAATAATCGAACCAAACAAGGTAAACTAACCGAATTAAACGAATGATACCAAAGATCGAACGATTATCAAGAGTATATGAATTACAAGGGTTTCCCTATGGATTGAAGCACGTTGCTTCACCTTCTTGGCTTCTTTTGTCTTCTAAAAATCGACCTTGGTGGTTAAAAGCACACTTCCATACCTAAAACTGAGTTTAGGGTCTTCTATTTATAGAGTCTAGAAACAGGTCGATACGCCGTATCGGGCGATGTGGGATACGGCGTATTGGGGATTTCTTGGAGTAAGGACCACGTTTGATATCTTTTAGAATCTTCTAGTGTTTAATAAACCTTGGATACGGCGTATAAGGGCTCTTGGATACGACGTATAGGTCTTCAATTCTTTATGGTTATCTGTGAAGTGTAGGCACGGATACGCCGTATCTTCTTGATGGATACGACGTATTGGGTAAAACCATTTGGTTCTTCTTTGTTGACCAAAGTATTATATACGGCGTATCGTTGATGTGGATACGGCGTATTCTTCAAAGTCAGGCAATGGTCTTTTAATTCGTCAAAGTCTTGGATACTTCGTATAGGTCTAGAATAATACGGCGTATTGGCTGTCAGATTAGTAAACTTTCTCGAACTCTTCGTTTATGCTCAAAAATACGGCCTTTTAGCTAATCTTCACCAAGTACTCCATAATTACTTTAATTCTCAAATACAAACGATTAAGTAACAATTCTTGCAATACTTACACAAAATGGGTTATTTACATGGGATAAATGATGCTATAAAAGTGACGTTATTTGATGTCATCAAATATCCTCCCACTTGAATCCTACTTCTCCTCAAGTAGCCTTTAGAAGTTTATGAAAATGTATCCTTAAGGATTTTTTCAGTTAAGCATTTATTTGATCTATTACAAGTACACAACCAAACACCTCACGAAATAGAAAGATAAAAACACTCAAATCACTCAACTAATCTATGTGGTAACATGTAACTAATTCGATCAATTGCTCGGTTGTGACAAGTATTCTATCATAGGCTTGTCAAGGATACACATCTCCACCACTAGAGCTAAGGAGTAACAAGTTTATAAAGGTAAAATGGGTTTTTATTATAAGGCTTGGGGTTGATCATTCTACAATCTTTCACCAAAAGTACCATACCAACAAGGCAGTTGAAGCACACATACATGGCCGTAACGACGGAATAGACATGTGTGTTCGATCACATCCTCATTCGAGTTTAACCAACGGTTAGGATGAAGAATGATATAGGGTAGTGATCTTCTAACTTTCGCCAATAGTAATAAACCAACAAGGCAGCTGAGACATGCATACATGGACGTAACGACGGAATAGACATGCATTCTCGTACACATCCTCATTCGTGTAAAACCCATGGTTAATGATTAGGAAAGGGAATTAAATTATTGTTAAATAAAAAATTACAAAGCAAATAGACTAGGTCCAAGATATAAGTTGCTAGACACTTTTCCCGACCGTTACCATGATTAAGACACAACTATATACAAACGTCTTGATCATAGATAAAAAACAACAACTTGAGTTGGCGTTCCTGTAACGGTCAACTTCCCTTACATCTCATACTTTACATACTTTTACAAGACAAGTGGCGATATCTACCACTTTATACAAAACTTTACATCGTTGATTTGTATCAACAAATAATCAATCCTTCGTGTAATTCCTTCGGTAGTTACAAAACGACTATCTTCAAACTTTCCTTCTCTTTTTTGTTGTGTATAATTTTCTATTATTTTAAGATTTTTTTCGTTGCTAACACTATACTTCGAAACTCGGTGTAGTTTCACCATCTTTACGATCATAATAATTCCGGATAATTCCTTCGATAATTCTTCGTTCTTCGGACGTGCCATTAATTACGATGGTAGTAAAAATACATGAGTTTTGACTATAATATACATTCTCATTTGCAATGTGCAAATTCTTCCAACCGTACCAAAGATAGAAAATTTTGACACATGACTCAGGAAATACAAACTTTACACTTTAAGCAACTAGCAACTGTAAAATAAACTTACACACACACACACACACACACACACACACACACACACACACACACATATAAATATCATAGCTAATATATATAAAATATAGATATATATATATAATATATTATGTTTTTGCTTTCTTGTGTGCGCGCGTGTGCGTGTGTGTGCGTGTGCGCATGTGCGTGCGTGTGTATGTGTGCGCGCGTATGCGTGTATGTGTGTGTGTGTGTGTGTGTGTGTGCGCGTGTAGGTGTGTGTGCGTGGGTGCATAGGTGCGTGCGTGGGTGCGTGCGTGCGTGTGCGCGTGTGTGCGAGTGTGTGTGTGTGTGTGCGTGAGTGACGAATTGTGCTGTGTGTGTGTTGCTGGGTGTGTGGGTGGCTGCGTGCGTGGTAACTATACGTGCTTGGGTGCGTGCGTGTGCACGTGTGTGTGTGTGTGTGAGTGTGTATGTGTGTGCGCGCATATGTGTGTGTCTAGGTGCGTGTGTGGGTGTATGTGGGTGTTTGTGCGTATTCTGTGTAGTGCGTGTGAGTGCTTGTGTTGTACTTGTGGTGCGAGTGTTTGTAGTTGCGTGTGCTTGGGATTGTGCATGGGTTTGTTGTTTTTTATATTGATGGGTGAGCGAGGTGCATGCGTACGTGGGTGCGTGGGTGCGTGCATGTGCGCGTGTTGTTGCTAGTGTGGCGAGTGGCGGTCGTGTGTGTGTGCTTGTCTGTGGGTGCGCTATTCGCGTCGCGCTGTTTATGTAATGTGTGTGTGTGTTTGTGAGTGCCGCACAGCGCAGTGTTGGTCAATAAATAAAAGTTTAGGGTAGTTTCTATAAATTGTTAGATAGTTTAATTTTGTGTTTTGAATTTTATTTTATTTTTCAAAAATATATATTAAACTTCAATTTTTTTATAAAATCGTACGTTAGTAAAAAGTATTTCAATATTGATTTATTTTGTTCGTAATTTAAAGATCTATTCACTGGTATTTTTTATAGTAAAACTGCTAAATATTTGTTAGATATTTGACAAATTAAGTTTTTTGTATTAAAAAAATTGTAAAAGGTTAAAAGAACCAAGTAATTTTTGTAAGTTGTGACATAGTTAAGGGGGTGTTTTTTAACTTCTTTTTCTTTCGCCAAAACGACGACGCATGTTGCGGCTAATGTATATAAGGTATATTTACCATGTTAATGTATGTCTTCCTCACTAGACATACTCATTAACCATTTTGGCTTTAAAATGAATAACCCATTCTTTCAAAGACACAGAAAGTCTCGTATGCCTTCCTCTACTCATCTTTTGGCTGTAAATTCTCAAGCTCGTATATATTAAAAGGACGATAAGATTATAGCAAGTTTACAAGCGTTTCAAGGCCTTATTCATTAATAACATGTGAAGGTTATCTTCATTATTTTACACACGGTATACCAAACCATTCTTATCATCCTTCATGTAGAGATGAAACAAAGGTAATCAGTTGATGTGGGTGTTACCTTGATTTCAGTTTAGTCTATCGTTTCTCAGGGTCCTAGCTTAATAATTGGGAAAATAAGTATTTTACCATTATCAACCAATATCATCTTTACGCACCTCTTTTTTAGATAAACTGTTCTTCTAAAAGATTGGCCTCATACATACTAGGTTGGAAACATACGTCAACCCTTTACATAACCATTGTTAATATTGGTTCTTTTAGGTAAAGGGGATTACCCCGGTAAAATATGTTAATAGTGGTTATGATGTATTCGAAAGGCATTAGTCTATACAAGACTAGGAAGGCTTGGTCATACGTATATGTCCGCCCCTACCACTTTATTGACCAATAAAAGGCCTATGCCAAAAAGCCCAATCAAAACTACGATCGTTAGATTATAGGTGCCCATCAACCAAAGGGAGCACTCCCACGACATACTGTGAAGAAAGTACGAACATTCAAAGGATATTCCAGGACATGTATTCTACTTATTCAAGATTTAGATAAGTGTTAGGATTTCATTTTATGTGACGACATTACTGAAATAACAATAGTTTAATATAGTTCATATAGGGACTACAATAGTCCCATTATTGTAAAGTTGTGAGGACGTAAGGCTATATATAGACCCTCCAAGGCTTCATGGAAGGTTGAGACTCTAGTATCAATTCCATTTCCTACTAATATACGCACACACATGTTTCTCTCCTACACACATCTCTCTCTATCTCTCACTCTCTAAACATGGCTTCTCGTGTTTGAGTCTCCCCGACCACCGATCTATTATATCTATGTTTTGTAAATTATTTCACTTGACTAATAAAAAAAAAAAAAAAAACCGGATCTATGATTTTTTTAAACCTGTCAATTGGTATCAAGAACCTTGGTTTCATTCTTGGGTCGATTTATGTTTTTTTGGTCCGGTTGGTGTCTAACATGTCACGTTTCTGTCTCACGTTATAGTCAAATTGTATTGTTAGTGTATCTTGTCTCAAATTCTGTCAAAGATTATGTCTAAGGGGGGGTAAAAAAAGTTTGATATTTTCTTTTTAAAAAAAAGCCAAAACAACATACTAGTAACCCTGAACTTGACAAAGTAATCATCAAGTACCCTGAACTTTTAAGGTGCAAATGGTACCTATGAACGTTGACAAAATGGAATTTACTACTACCTAATGCGAAAAAACTCAACAATTAATACTTTTTTCTTTCTAAAATTATTTTAATAGAGTATTTTTGTATTTTGTAAATTTTAGCTAGGGAAATATATCTTTTTCTAAAATTTAATTATTTTTATCTTTTTAAAAAATAGCATAGTAATTAGTTGATTATATTAGAATAAAAAGAATGTATATGTAGCATTGAATTCGATAATAATTTCAGCGCGCAACTTTTAATTATATCTTCGTATTAATTATATAAATGTTGTTTCAGATAATTTATTAGATCAACTATAACTAACTATATAGGAGTTATTGTATTTTTCAATTTAAGTATCATATAAAGGAACAAAATAGGTCAAATGTTATTGTTTCAAAATTATTTGAACGAACACTTCAGAGTGTAAACGGAAATTAAGTAATGGAACAATATTTTATTAGAAAGTGAAGTTACCGCCACTACTGTTTATTACATCGAAATTTTGTATTATATATTTAAGCGTTCGTTTTAAATAATTTCAAGACAATAGTCCCAAACAAATTGACTATTTATTTCTTTCTTTATATGCTATATAAATAAAAAATAGAAAACAGTCTAATAAATTAGTTAAAGATTGATCAAAGAATTATTTGAGACAAATATTTAATATATAAATATGAAGATATATTAAAAGTAGCGCGCTAAAAATATTTTAAAAATCAATGCTACATATACATTCTTTTTATTCTAAATAATCAATTAAAATACACTATTAATTTTTAAAAGATAAAAAATAATTAAATTTTAGGAAAAAATATATATTTACCTAGCTAAAAGTTTTACTATAAAATATTTATTACAAAATATTCTACTAAAATGATTTTTAGAAAGAAAAATAATAATTAATTATTGAGTTTATTAGTATAGGGTAGTAGAAACACTATTTTTGTCAGTTCAGGGGTACCATTCTACACTCTTAAAAGTCAGGGTACTAGATGATCAACTTTTTGCTAATTTTCAAGGTAGTAATATGTGTTTTAGGCCTTTTAAAAATACTAGGTCCAAAAGTGTACATTTAAATGGTCTCAAAAACAGATGCTGAATTGTGTTTATATCTTTATGGTCAAAGTTATCAATTCCTTTGGTCATATCAATCTAAGACTTTTAGGGTGCTGGTGTTATTGGGTTGGTTAAAGTTTTTATCAGCTTATTTTGTAAGCTTATTTGTCCTCTACAAACTGCTTATTTTGTTTTGTTTTGCCTTCTACAAATTGCTTATTTCGAAGCTTATTTTTAAGATTAAGAGTTCTTGGCAGCGGTTTATTTTAAGATAGTACACATTTTTTTTGTTTTCTAGTCGAAAACCAGGAAGAATACGAAAAGTACACTGACATCGGTTTGTCAGTGGTCCCAGCGGTTGGTTAAACTTTGCCAGTGGTTTGGCGTACAGGTGACAGCGGTTTATACTTTCCATGGTTTGCCTAAAGGTTATGCTGCTCGTTTGAAAAGTCAACGACGGTTTGCTTAATTTCTTCGCAGCGGTTTGTGTAATACCACAACCCAAACCGAGTCAACTCGGTAATTACCAAGTTGACTGAGTCAAACTCAACCGAGTCAAACCAGACAAAGAAAACAAACAGAAAAGTACAAAAATGTAGAAGAAGAGACAGACTCAATAACACTTACAACACAACCTCAACAATCATCAAACAACAACCACTATTAGAACAGCCAACATCGACAACAGCCTTTGTCACAATCACACCCAACAAATCCAACTACAATAGCCAACAACTTCAAATCTATTACCTATCCTAACCCATCGCCTTCAAACCACAACCAACATCTACTAAATCAAATCTCGTTGATGTGTCATTATGTGATTTATATTTTATGATTCAAGTTTTAAATTTATATTTTGCCGACTTAACCAAAAACAACACTTTAACAGGCAGTGTACCCGATCGGGTAATTTCGTGGTAAGTAAGGTGTCGAACACTCAAGGGCGAGATAAATCACTCAATTTATTATAACTTGGTTATCTAATCTAAGTTAATTCTAATCTAAGTCAAACCTATGCTAATCCTATGTTAGTTCTAATCCTAATTCTAACAGGTAAAAAGGGGGGGGTTTCAGCCTGAGAGACTGGCACGGGTTTGGTGGTGACTACAATCAATTCAAGACACTTTAACCCACGCAAGCAAATTAACAGAAGATAAAAAGATCAGTCAAGCCTTATGATAGAAAACTGTATTAGCCATTATTAATCCGATTATAACGATGGTTTGTTTATTCAGTGCAATTGATGTACTTATCACGAAGAAGGCATATCATTCTGAGACTTAGGCGAGACATCAACCTAAGACAACACATTAAATATCTGTCAACAAAAAAAGCATCCACGTAAAGCATCCTTATTACCTGGTTATAATCTATCTTAGGGATTAAAGCAATGGTGATCTTGTTAAACCTTGGCTAATAGAGACTTTACACACTTACTGCTTAATGGTAATTTATACACTAGTAGTTCGCTTGTCCAAATATCCAATGGAATCAGAACATTATTTGTTGAATTATCTAGATTTACCTACTAGTCAACATGTTCAATAAACCAAAGCAGTTTCCGTAACTATTAAGCAGAAGCGTATCCCAAAGCACTTTAAGAAGGACAATACTTGTGATCCTATGATTCTAGATGTATAAATCACTATATGGAGAGCTATCATGGCATCTAGATTACTTGGTCCGTATAACTAGATCCATTTGAATGATAGGTCGCATAACATAAACAAGCATACAACGATAAATTAAGCAATCGAGATATAAACAAATCCAAACATTCAGATCTTCATATAATGGCTAATACCCGAAGGTATTAGCCTTTAAACATCATAATTAATACAAGAGTAATTGTTTTAGCAAGGCAAACAACCGAGTTAACAAATGATACCAAAAACTGAACGATTACAAAATTATATAGAATGAATACACGTTTGTCTTCTATGGATTGGAATGCGTTTCAAGACCTCTTCTGTTCTTTTTCTCCTCTGAAAATCTGACTTTGTGTGTTTAGGTGTCGAGAATATGATTTAGCACACTTAAAACTCATTTTTGAGTTTTCTATTTATACTGTCTAGAAGTCGGTTCGATACGGCGTATCCAATGGGTTGGATACGGCGTATTAGAGTTTCTTGGAGTAGGGACCACGTTTGATATCTTCTAAAATATTCACATGCTATATATCCAATACGGCGTATTGGTCGTCACTAGATACAGCGTATTGAGCTTGTTTTCATTGTAGTCTCTGGTGAGTGCAGGCACAGATACGCCGTATCTCCTTGATGGAATACGCGTAACTGGTAGTTCATAAAGCATATCTTCAAATAACTCGTTAACTCCAGAATGCGTGCTTTTTGCTAATATTCATCAAGTACTCCGTAATTACTGCAATTCTCAAATATAAACGATTAAGTAACAATTCTTTGCAATAATTATACAAAATGGGTTAAATACATGGGATAAATGATGCTATAAAATAGACGTTATTTGATGTCATCAAATATCCCCCCACTTGAATCCTACTTGTCCTCAAGTAGCCTTTAGAAGTTTATAAAAATGTATCCCTAAGGATATTTTCCGTTAAAGCATTTATTTGATCTATTACAAGTACACAACCAAACACCTCACGAAATAGGAAGATGAAAACACTCAAATCACTCAACTAATCTATGTGGTAACATGTAACTAATTCGCTCAATTTCTCGGTCGTGACGAGTATTCTATCATAAGCTTGGCAAGGATACACATCTCCACCGCTAAAGCTAAGGAGTAACAAGTTTATAAAGGTAAATATGGGTTTGTATGATAAGGCTTAGGGTTGATTACTCTAACTAATCTTTATCGATACCAATATTCCAGGAGGGCGACAAAGACCACACATACACACCCGTAACGACGGGATAGACACATGTGACTGCTCACTCCCACCTCGAATAAGCTAAAGAGTAGGAATAGTAGAGTAATATAGGGTATGGATCTTCTAACTTTCACCAATAGTAATAAACCAACAAGGCAGCTGAGACATGCATACATGGCCGTAACGACGGAATAGACATGCACGCTCAATCATATTCTCATTCGCGTAAAACCCATGGTTAATGATTAGGAAAGAGAATTAAATTGTTGTTAAATAAAAATTACAAAACAAATAGATTAAGTCTAAAATACAAGTTGCTAGACACTTTTTCTCGACCGTTACCATGATAAAGACACAACTATTTACAACGTCTTGATCATAGATCAAAAACAACAACCAAAGTTGGCGTTCCCATAACGGTCAACTTCCCAAACATCCCATACTTTACATACTTTACAAGGCAAGTGGCGATATCTTCCACTTTATACAATACTCTACATCGTCGATTTGTATCAACGAATAATCGATCCTTCGTGTAATTCCTTCGGTAGTTGCGAAACGATTATCTTCAAACTTTTCTTCTCTCTTTTTTTGTTGCGATTTTTTCTAATTTTTTCGATTTTTTTTTGCTAACACTATACTACGAAACTCGGTGTAGTTTCACCATCTTCACGATCATAATAATTTCGGATAATTCCTTCGATAATTCCTTCATTCTTCGGACGTACCATTAATTGTGATGGTAGTAAAAATACATGAGTTTTGACTATAATATACATTCCCATTTGCAATGTGCAAATTTCTTCAAACCGTACCAAAGATAGAAAATTTTTGACACAAGACTCGGAGCAACTGATAAATGAACTTAATCTAACAGGGTAGGCTAAGGTGTAAAGGTGTAACGAAACAAACAGTTGGTGTTCTTCCAAAAGGATTGGCTCTACAGGTTTTTCTAGGGGTATCTTACTCTTAAGATGAGAGTAAACAAAGGGTTTATACGGAGGTTAACTAACCAGTGTAGTTAGTTAATAAAACAACATATAAAGTCTTTTTGGGTGTAATCCTAGAATTTTACCAATTTAAACAAGTTACTCCATCTAAATCCATAGTACTCATTATTGTGGTCTCGAATAGATATACCGAGCCATGTTCTAAAGTCTACAACATCACTGTCACACTCATATTTTTTTGAAATTTGGGTAAACATTTGGAAACAGATAAGGTTAAATTCTTACAATATCTAATAAGGGTTATTGTGTGTAGGTTATGTAACAAGTAATATCACAAAAGTATGCTTGAAATTTTTTGAATTTGAGCATAATTTAAGCATTTTATGTGAAAAATAGGTCAAGTATCGTTCTAATTCCCATCACCCCACTTGAATTATACAACGTCCTCGTTGTATAGATAAAACATTAAAAACGAGAAATAAAAGAATTAGAATGAGAAACTCCCCTGATATTTTTCTCGGTAGATTCTCCATGTAGCGTTTATGAGCAAGAATGTGTGTATGAAAGCGGGTCTAAATCCTAGCACGAACAGCACATACAGAATTCCAGAAAATATGCAGTCCACCAAATCTTTTCGTTCAGAAGGTTCCTGTATTAAGCATAAGAAAACAAGTGCAATTTCTTTCTCCGTGTATTCGCTGGTTAGACTCGAAATAAAATCCTAAAAACTGTACAGGAAGTCGATACGCCATATCCATACCTCAGGATACGCCGTATTGATACTTGTGTCGAATACGCTGTATTCGTTTAATGAATACGCCGTATCGATTGTGTTGAAAAATAAAACCGGATAACGTTCAGAAGGTCAATACGCCGTATCCATGGGGTTTGGATACGCCGTATAGACAATTTGGGAAGACAGACTGGATAAAAATTAAAAATTACATTCCGGGTTGTCTCCCGGCAAGCACTTTTGTTTACAAAAAATTCTTTAAGTTAGACTTGCCCCAATTTAATCCCATCCTTATAAAACAACTTGGGGTCGAACGGGATGCCAAACGACACATATAAATTCTTAAAAAGATTTATTAGCATCCCTTTGATAATATAATTACAAGTCATGATATTAAAATTTAATTCCTTGATAAAAATTTCAGTTTTGAAAAATTTATTAGATGTATCATGACTTGTTTCCAAAAGCTTATTTGACCCTTCTACATAGGCACCAACATCCTTATTTATTACATCCTTCTCAATATCGATTTTATCATTATCATTGTCCGTATCCGATTTTAATTCATCGGGATAAATTACGTTGAAACAAAATAGATCATTAAAGTATAAAACGTTTTGTTCCTCTTCATCACATTCAGACAACGATGTTTCATCTTTCAAATTAAATTCATCGATATGTTGAGGACTTACAGTAGGTTCAGTTAAGAAATCTGATTTAGACGTTAGAGCATCATTGTAAACAATGGCTGGAAATTCATTCTCAAAATCTTTAAAGAAGTCTAAATCGTTAAAATAACTGACCGTAGGCTTAGGTGACTGAAACGAAGGCATATTGACTTTATCATTATCATTTTTCGAATCCGTTTTCAAATCGTCGACAGAAATTATTTTATAGGAAAATGAATTTTTGTCATAAATCATCGTGTAATCTTCATCGTCGGATTCGTCAAACGATATTCTAAAGTCAATTTGATTGTCGTTAAGAGGACTTACCGTTGGTTCACATGAGACTTTAGATGTAAACGCGTCATTATAGACTATAGCTGGGAATTCAATTTCAATAGATCTGAGGTCGCGAACGTCTTCATTACGCCAGATCTTACCGTACGTAGCAGTCTCCCAGTTATACACCTGACCACGCCTACGAGCTTTTTCTTCTTCAAGCCTGATATACTCTTCCATAGTAATGTTGGGGTCGTCCATTTTAACCTGTAATAAATTCACTAGGAAAGAAAATGGTCAAATAGACAAATACGCCGTATTGATGATAGAGTCGAATACGCTATATTGGTTTGAAAAAAAAATTATACGCCGTATCCAATAAATTGAATACGCCGTATTCAGTATTCGACTCAGAATATTACAGAAGACTGTAATAATGCAGAAAACACACAAGCACACAATATGCAAAAAATATACAATGCATAAATCAATCACACAAAACAAACACACAAATATGCAAATTAATCTAAGCTAAACTAAACTAAAAATACTAATAAAATAAAAATTAAACAACTTTACTCCCCGGTAACGGCGCCAAAAACTTGATGTGTCATTGTGCGTAGGTATTTTATGTATCAAGTTTTACTATTTATTTTATGCCGACTATACCTAAAAACAAAACTCGAACGGGCAGTGTACCCGGTCGGATGGAGTTTCGTGGTAAGTAGGGTGTCAATCACTAAGAGCGAGAGCGCTAATTCCTAATTCTATCAGTATTTTAGTTATCTAAGTTAAACCTAAAACTAATGCAAAAGGGGGGTTTTTAGCCTGAGAGACTGGCACAGTTTTGGGTATCTAACCTAAGGTTTTGATGACAATTAACACACACAAGGCGATAAACAGAAGATAAAGATGCGGTGAAGCCTAATGTAAGGGAAATGTATTAACCATATTTATTCCAATTAAAACGCAGGTTTGTTTATTAGTGCAATGATTACTTATCTCGAGGCGACATATCATTCCTAAATTTAGGCGGTACTTCCTCCTAAAACCTAGAAACGTTAATTTTGTCACAATTAGACGCATCCGCATAAAGCATCATTTTTATTGATTATAATTCATCTTAGAAGGAAATAATTGTGATCTTATTGGATTCTAGCTCATCGAGACTTTACTAACTTACTGTTTACGGTAATTTATATAAGTGGTAGATCATTGTCCAAACTAAGCCAAGGGAATCGGAACGTTATTTGTTAGAATCTTTCTAGGTCACCTGCTAGTCTAACTTGTTCACTAAACCAAAGGCACTATCCGATATCTAGTTAAGCTACATGCGATATCCTTAGACACAGATTTAGCAGGATTTTATTTGTGATCTAATTAAATCCACCTATATAAATTACTATGCGAGAACTATCCGAAATCTAGTTAAGCTACAGGCGATATCCTTAGATACAGATTGAACACATATTAAAGCACATAAATGAGTATCATGTGATAAACATAATCAATAACCAACGATAAATTAAGCAATCGAGATAACCAAACCACACATTGAAATCTTTACAAATATGGCTAATACCTAAAGGTATTAGCCAATAAGCATTGTGATGAATACAAACATAATAATCAAATCAAACAAGGTAAACTAACCGAGTTAAACGAATGATACCAAAGATCGAACGATTATCAAGAGTATATGAATTACAAGGGTTTCCCTATGGATTGAAGCACATTGCTGCACCTTCATGGCTTCTTTTGTCTTCTAAAAATTGACCTTGGTGGTTAAATGCACACTTCCATACCTAAAACTGAGTTTAGGGTCTATTATTTATAGAGTCTGGAAACAGGTCGATACGCCGTATCGGGCGATGTGGGATACGGCGTATTAGGGATTTCTTAGAGTAAGGACCATGTTTGATATCTTTTAGAATCTTCTAGTGTTTAATAAACCTTAGATACGGCGTATAGGGGCTCCTGGATACGGTGTATAGGTCTTCAATCTTTCGTGGTAATCTGTGAAGTGTAGGCACGGATACGCTGTATCTTCTTGATGGATACGGCGTATTGGGTAAAACCAATTGGTTCTTCTTCGTTAACCAAAGTATTATATACGGCGTATCATTGATGTGGATACGACGTATTCTTCAAAGTCAGGCAATGGTCTTTTAATTAGTCAAAGTCTTGGATACGTCGTATAGGTCTAGAATAATATGGCGTATTGGCTGTCAGATCAATAGACTTTCTCGAACTCTTCGTTTATGCTCCAAAATGCGTGCCTTTTAGCTAGTCTTCACTAAGTACTTCATAATTACTGTAATTCTCAAATACAAACGATTAAGTAACAAGTCTTGTAATAATTACACAAAACTGGTTATTTACATGGGATAAATGATGCTATAAAAGTGACGTTATTTGATGTCATCACATATCATGAGATTTTGATAAGATCAAGAGAATTTAGAACAAGCACTATGTCTGTTTTCGTATGCGGTGGTATTTCTTTTCTTGCATACTTTTCTCCTTTTCTTTTCATGTGCTGTTCTTGCTTTTGAAGCACATGACATATACTTTCATTTTTTCAAGTATACGATTTCTCAATTCTCTCTTTCTATTTTTTCCTACAAATCTCTCTTTTTGTTTTTCATCATCTCACTAACAACATATGAAGAAGAAAAAATTTTGATCTTTGAAAGTTTTCAATCATTGTAAATACACTCCTCCTTAACATATGCCGAGAAACATTTTTAACATAAAGCTAAAAACGCAAAAATACGGATATGTTAAGATGAAAATGTAAACAATTTTACCATTTCCTTAACTTTTTGAAAACTTTTCCAGCTACATTTACGGACACTCCTACTTGTAAATATCATTTCTTCATTAAAACCTTTATGAGGGAGTTCCTCTTTGCACTTATGAGTCCTTTTATTTCTTTAGACACTTTTCACTTTTAAGCACTTTCACGTAAACAAAGATTACATCGATTTGAAGACCATTTTAAAACTGATTTTAACTTTTAAGTACCACATTTTAAAATTTGAATCAATTGTAACTCATCAACTTGAGATCATTGACATTTTTGAAATCGTTTTAAGATTCTGAAAAATATGTATCAATGACTCAAGTCAAAGAAGACTTCTTTTCTTTTTCAAAGATAAATGCACTTAAGCGTACATTTTCTTTTCTTTAAAAGCACGGGTTGTGCACTAAGATGTACACAAGCCAAAATGTTAAGCTCGAGTTGTAATCTGAAATGGTTACAAGCCATCAAATGAAGTGCGGGTGTTGATCTGAATTAATCAACATCCATTATCACTTAAATGTAGCCTGGGTGTTGACCTAAGGTAGCCAACAACCATAAAATGAAACCAAAAATCTTTTTGTATATTCAATAAAGTTTAGTATAAAAGAAAATATTTTTGTATTTTCTAAAAATTTATAAAAGTAAATATAAATGAAGTGCTTAAATTTTGTCTTTTGGTCATTTCTTGTTCTTAAACTCTCGATTCAAAAAAGTTATATAAAAAACGCATAAAAATCATAGTTTTAACGCTTAAATACAATCAACTTTGCATTTTATGTTAGTATAACATGTTTAGAACAAGATTACACAAACAAGTTTCAAGCTCCACGGTCACAGAGTAGTTGTATTTAGTTTTTGTCTAGGTTTGTACTATTTTCGAAAGTAGGCGAGTTCATATCAGCTTTTCAGGCGAGTTACAACCACCAAGTACAAGCGAGATAGAAGTTGTATTTGGATAACCCTCATCAGGCGAGTTAACTCAGATTCAGGCGAGTTAACTCAAATATTTTCAAGCGAGTTATAGCTTCACAAAACCAGGCGGCTTAAGTTTAAAGTACATCAAGTTTAGGCAAGTTAAGTTTGAATCCTACCAGGCGAGTTACATTGGTATTCAAGGCGACTTAAGGATCCTAAGGCAAGTGACTTGTATTCTTTGTCAAGCAACTTTAGACAATGTTTGGTCACATGCGACTTTTGTTTATCTTTACAAGTGAGTTAAGGTCTATCATATCATGCGAGTTAACAGGTTACTACAAGGCAACTTGTGTTCTTGATATACAAGTGACTTAAGGTTTAACAACAAGGCGAGTTTAGATATTTTGTTCAGGTGCCTTTGTTTGAAACAAGCAACTTAACAAGGCGAGTAAAATCCTTCCATAAGGTGACTTAACTTTCGATATAAGGCGACATAGGGTTTTGGAAAGAGGCGAGTCAACTCAAAATGTTCAAGCGAGTTAGGGCTTTTACATCTAGGCGAGTTAGGGTTTGGGTATTAAGCGAGTTAACTCAACATACAATAAGCAGGTTAAGGGTTTTGACTTCTAGAAAGTTAGGGTTTACTTCTTGTCGAGTTAAACTTTAAACATCGAAAAGTTACTTTTGTTTTTAAGTCATTTACAAGAAAACTCAAAATAACAATAACACTTAAGCCACAACACAACTTTATCTACTTAAGATCCTTATTCATTTCACACATCGGCTTAAATGGAAAAGAAAGACACTTCTTCGTGTTTGGATTTAGAAGAACAAGAGATACAACGAATGCATAAGAAAGCAAGGATTATGAAAGAAGGTTCCATGAACGGTTTTAGAGCACTTCAGTCAAACTTTAAGCTCCTATCAAGGAAAGATGTACGTGGCCTTACCGAAGGTGGATTTAAACGAGCATTTCTACATTTCTTTCGTGAAGAAGTTAGTACATTTAAAAGAATGCTCTCTCAGAACATGGATACACTAAAAAAGCAACTTACCAAAGAAAAACTTCTTATAAATGACTCTAGGAAGACTGCTTTAACAGTTTTCAAGACACCGTTTGAAAAGTTTTTCAATTCAGAGTGAATAAAGTCTTTGAATTTTGATTCTACTTATTCAAGAGATGACTTTAAGAAATACACCTGAATGGAAGCTCAACTCTTCAAAGATAAGTTAGTCCAGACCATGGATTTCATTGAGCAGTGTATGACTGAAACAATACTTTATAAACGAGAAATTGAGAAAAGGTTGAATGAAAGAAAGATAAAGACTCCATAGTGTTAGGTTAAAGAAGTTAAAGCATTGGATGTTAGTTCGGTTTACACAGAAAGCAGTGGGACAATATTAGGCAAACACAATGGAAGCAATTAAAGGAATGAAATCAGTAACACATGGAATGAAAGCAGTAACTCATGGAATGAAAGTAGTAAGACAGGGAATGAAAGCAATAGGCTAGGGAATAAATGCAACTACTCAGGGGATGAAAACAGCAATTCTGGGAATGATACGAATGCTGATGGTGCAGATATGAGACCTAACTATGACACTGAGCCATTGAAAAATGTATACTTAAATGATAAATATAATGTGTTTGGCAATACAAGACAACATTCTAAACAACTTGACTCCATTAATGACACATATGTGATGAAAAAGGTTGATAGCAATGTCAATCCTGATTCGTCATATATGAGCAATAATGAAGGAGAGGTTGAACAGGATGATGCCCAACATAAAAAAGAACATGCTTTGCTTGTTTATTTATTGAAAACATGAAACTTGAAATTGATAAAAGTTAAAAGATTAATAAAGATTTAAGGCAAGTAAACACGTCTTTAGCAATTGAGCTTGAGAGGTACAAAAATATGAAATGTGTGAAAGATGTTGAATTTGAATGTGTAAAAGCTTATGGTTTAATTTAGGATATTAAAATAAGATCTTAAAAGTCTCTATCTGAGTCTGCAATTCAAATGCATGGAATTAAATAAAACTTTTCAAATATGTAACAATAAATTTTTGCACATCAAAACATAATTTTCGCACTATCATCAAAAAAGAGGAACTGATTTTTTTTATAAACGACGTGAAGATAACAATATTGAAAAAAATCATTTCCTTGGAAAAAGAAGTGAAAACTTTGAAAAATATTGTTTATAAAACTAGTCAATAAATTCAAACCATTAATATGCTTACTCCTAAACCAAGTTTGTATTATAAGTCAATGTACCACAAGTTTTACAAATCCGATGTACCTCAAGAAAGCTCAATGGGAGAAACCATGTCTTTATAATGTTGTTTATGATAAGCATGATCTTGTGGATTTGTTTGCTCTTGAAATTGATGAAACAATTCGTCTTGCCAAAGAAAGTCGATCCAAAATAAGTGAATTAATCAAACCTTTTGATTATACAAAGTTGAATAATCTTTACAAAACGTTTGTACCAAAAAAGGAAAAGTCAGCTGAACAAATCTATTTTTCAAACTATTTGAAAATGGGTGATACACCCGCAAAAGCGATAAACTCAAAAACAATTTTCAAGATACAACCAACTAAGTTAGTGAAACATCTGGATGAAACTATGCCGTGTAACAAAGTCAGTAAAAGTGTGGAAGCTTTTTCATTCACTCATTAAGATATTAATGCATTACACAACCCAATTTCTGTTTGTTTGAAAATAATTCATGATAATAGTTGGGTTGTTCCAGTTAATCAAGAGTTAAAAGTTATTTTAGAACTTCAAATGCGTCCAGTTGTTGAACGTTGGCCATAGATGTGGCATATTTTAGACAAAGGCTTAAAGAAGAAATGGTTGAAGATCTGAGATATTTTAACTCTCTTGAAAATGAAGTTGAATCTCTTCAATCCCAACTAGAACTTCAAAAAACACAGTTTTAAATTTCAATTGATCGAATTTTGGTAGATTATTATTATAATGATCATATGTGTGCTATTATTCGTTCTTATGATATTGATCAGTTTACTGATTTAGTATGTCAGTTAGGAGAGAAAACAGATCAATGCAAACGTCTTAAGACTGAGCTTTCTAAGAGGACTTCACAAAAAACTAAAAAAGATTTTGCAAATTTAGAGAAACATTGTATTAATCTTAAACTTGATTTGCAAAACAAAAAGGAAAAGAATGTTTGTGAAAACTCTTGGAGAAAGCCATTTTTGACATCAGGGAATAATGACAAAGTTTGGAAAGATCAAAATGATTCCCTGATTGCTAATCTTAACCGTAAAACGCTTGAAATAAATGACTTGAAAGCTCAGTTACAAGACAAGACGATGGAAAATAACAAATTGAAATAAAGTTTGAACAAGTTTAAAGGGAAGAGTGTGGATGCTTAGATCCGGCTCTACCCAAACTTTTCTGGTTCACCCCAACATTCCCCACTTGTCCTACTGTTGCTGAGCAGTTTTTGGATATCAAACGGACCTCCCCAAAAGGTAATTTTAATGTGGCCGATTTCCCTTCTTTTGCAATCAGTTTCGCTACAGCACCCGCTGCTCTAGCTAATTGTCCACCCTTTCCAAGTGTGATTTCTATGTTATGTATGGTCGTGCCTAAGGGCATATCGGTTAAAGTAGATTCTTCTTTTTTATTAATCAAAACCCCTTCCCAAACTGTACAAGCTTCTTCCAAAGCATACGGCTTTCTGGACTAATTTTGGAAAACCATCAATCTTGGGGAAACCGCCTTTACAAACAATCATAAACAAACAAGTTGCGAGAGAACCGACTGTGTTTAAATCTGAATGATCTCAATATTCAAAAATACGGTTTGCCCCCCAAGTTGTTGAGAAAAATGCTTTAACAAAACCAGCCACTCCACATTCTTGGCCTCAAGTAAGAGAATCTGCTTTTGCGAATCCTCATCATGTGATTGCACCTGGATCATCTAGGGATAGTTCAAAAATTATGTCAATACCGACACCAAAGGAATCTGTTAGTTCAAATGACATGGTTCATAACCACTACTTAGAGAAAGCTAAGAAAAAGGCACAAATTCATAAAACAAACCAAAACCTAGGAGCACTAATCAACCAACTAGGAATTGGCCACCATCTAAGAGTAGTTGCGTAACAAACAAAGTTGTTCACATAGCAGCAGAACAACCTAGGAACTCAAAGTCTTTCTTGGACTTTAAACATTTGGCATGTCCTACATGTAAGAAATGCATCTACAATGCAAATCATGATGCTTGCATTTTGCAATACCTCTACGAGGTGAACTCACGTGCTAAAGCACAATCCCATAAGACAACAAAAAGATATGAACCCATAGAACAGAAAAGTAGGACATAGATTTTCTCCAAATAAGACTTTCGCTGTGCATGAGAAAACAATGACTCCTATATCTTATTTTAGGTGGAAACCCACATGTAGAATCTTTAACTTTGTTGGTCTTAGGTAGATTCCCACATGAAAGATTGTTGGAACTTGCATCAATACAAATGATAGTGCATTACACTTAGGAAAGAAAACATGTACTCCTAACATTGTTATTTGTGCAAACTCTTCTTCTCTGATTGCATGTACTTCAATGGTCTCCGAACCCATTTCTTTAAAGGATTCAACATCTGTAAATTTCATCAAACTTCAATTTTAAATTATTTTAGAAAACCATCAGAAAAGACAAAATAGAAAAATAAAAAACCTTCAAAAACAAAAAACAAAATTAAAAACTGAATAATCCAAAAGGAATCTTCTCTCGACATGCCTCTCAGGATCGATAGTATTTATGTACCTAAAAATATTGTTCAACAATGACACGGATATGTAAACAAAGTTTTAGTGAGAGTTACTAATGCTTTCAAAACATGTCATTTCTAAATTTTCTTATGGCTTGTAATCAAATTCAGATTGCAACCCGGACCCAAATATCACAGCGGGGTGTACGCTTCAGTGCGCTTATCCTACGAAAAGGAGAGATATCTTTTTATAATGGTTTTCAAAAACTGTTGAACATAATTTTTCAAGAATTTCACAAAGGTTTTTCAAAGTCTTTCAAAATTGTGTGTTCGACACTCCCTTCCTCATGAAACTTTTGAAAGTGGATCATTTTTTATACGTAGATCAACTTCTGAGAGGGAGATTCAAAACTAAGTTTTAATGTTTCTAGACACATTCTCTCATGTTTATTTTAGTGTGTTTAAAACATACAATGTGTGAGCATAATTTTTCAAGAATGCTTTAAATGTCAATTCAAGTGATATCTTTCACAACTGGTATCTTTAAAAATTGCGTGCTCCACAATTGCAAATGTTTCGTAAACAAAAAGGAAATATTCATTGTCAAAAATAGTTGTTGACAAGTGTGTGTTAATACAAATAATGCCTAAAAATGTTATTTATATATTTCGACTCCTCTACGTTTTAAAGATGACAAAATGTAAACCATTCACGATAAAAATAAATGTTTACATGTTATTAATCGTAAACTTTCATTTCGACATAAATCACTTAAGATATGGATAAACAAATCATTAAACATGATTAGTGATCAAGAAGATAATTTTTCTTCTTAACCATCATATTTCAACAAAACTATTTTTTACAAAATACACAAATTAGTTTTATTAATAAAAATAATGTTTTATTTAAAAACATAAATTTGAATTCAGTTTTCCCCCAAAATAGAAAATAGCATACCAGGATCAACCTTCTCCACAAAAAGACAAAAAAGGGAGGGTCAGTCTAGTGGCGGCCCCCTTAGTGGCTAGACAGCCCCCATATATATATGGGACCGCCACCAGACGCCGTTGGGATTTTCTAGCTATAAATACTACACTATTCTCAGCAGAAAACAACACCTCTTTGCACGAATTTTGTAGGTATCTTTCTCTCTCTAAAAACCTTCTTTCTCTCACTAAATCTCTTGATCACTAACATAGTTTAATCTTGTTTCAAGTGATCAAATCTCATCTTCTACCTTCTTCCTTCTTCTATCAAGTGCAAAATAAGAACACTCGTATTCGTCAAGAAACGAAGTGTTATAGATTAGTGATTTATCCTCTCTTCTTCTAAGATCTAAATCTCTATTTTGGTTATCATGTGTTATTGTGTAAATCGGATAGTGTATAAATCCGATATTGTAGATCTTGTGATTAGGTAGAGTTTGTAAAGTGGTAGATTGGTTCTAGCAAAGATTAGGACTCGACATTTAGCTTAGTGTCGAAAAATAACATAAGCGACGTGTAAACGGGTTTCTCTGCCTGAAGGGAGCTTGTTGACATAGTGAAATCTCATGTCAGATACTAGGGGAGTGGAGTAGGGCGAAAAAGAGCTTCGTAGCCGAACCACTATAAATCTCGGTGTCTTGGTTTGATTGTTCTTTCCTATATCTCTTTATATTGTTTGTGTAGTTATTACAAGTAGATAATTATCTTGATTGGTTCATATTGTTGACTGATTAAGCATATACTCGAATCTAATAATTTTAGAAGTAAAAATTTAAAACGCCAATTAACCTTTAAACTATTCAACCCCCTTCTAGTTTCCATAGTGTGAATAAATTGAAAAGCGTTGTTAGCGATCGAAGCTACATCTGGTCTAGGGTACTCGAAAAATGTCTTCGCGTCCTTGGATGCATTCATTCTAGAGTATTCAAAAACCGTCGTTAGCGGCTTAGTGACCATCCGTTTTAGATATAAACAACACTTTGACATAACTAGTTATCTCATTTTGTTTATAACATTAAGAAAATAGTTCCAAATTTCATGCTAAGAGTTTAAACAATTTTCTCCCTGTGAAAATTTTCATGTCAAGTTTTAATCAATTGGTATTGCAAATACTAAACGATTTATTATTTTAAATTATGGGAGAAAATGTGATTAAAATGTGATCTAGAAAAATGCTATGTGATCTAAAGACTCAAAGTGCATTCACTCTTACCTTCATGTGCAAAACAATTTTAAATATCGATGCACATGTGTAGGGGGAGTATTTCAATACAAAACCCTCAAATTGTCAAACATTTTGATTTACTTCAAACAAGTTTTTATGGTTTCAATCTCTATACCCAACAACCAACTAATTCACGGCGTCGATGAAGTCATAATGTGGTTAAGGTTAGGTGTTAGTCCTATGATCCAACCAGAATTGGAGAGATCTACCTAGGGAAACTCCATAGTTAAATTAGAAGTTCTTAGGTATGATTTGGAGATGAATGAGAAACACGAATAATGTTGACTAAGACATGATATATCACTGGAACAATCACAACATGGTGATAATAATGACATCTTGGTAAACATTGAAGGGGTTGAAGAATGAAAAAGAAAAGTTATGTAAAGGGTGAAAAGAAAGACGCCCTCCATACACTTAGAAAAAAACTGGGTCAATACATATGCTATCAGAATCATAAAGATTATGTATGGTATTGACGATAGTCATCATGGACCTAGTGATGCAATGCACAACCCTTCCCAACCATTCAAGTTTCTCTGAAAAGATTCTTGTCTCATTTGTCACCAAGATATAACACATTATCCATTGACTTCTCACTCTGAGAATGTTGATATTAAAAAGGTGGCAGTCCGCTCCAGCCTCCCGATCACTAAAACCAAGGCGTACTAATCGAGTCTAGAGCCAAGATATAAAAATATAAATCTCATTAGGACACATAAATGTAAAACACTTGTTGTTCACATTTCACAAGTGGTATTAAAGAGTGTCACACCCCCAAAATATCAGAGTATAATGGCAACCGAGGGCGTGTGACTTCATGATTATTATACTTCTAAGCAATACAGAACGACCTCTATATGAGACGTTTTAAGAAAATTGATCATTTGTATTATGAAATAATAAATTGTTTAAACATTCAGCGGAAGCATAAAAATAGACAATGCGACATTGTTTTTAAATAGTACAAATGATCTTTAGATAACAGGAAATGACTGCAATGCATGAGACTTCATATAGCATCTTCATTCTTAATACTAGAGAAAACATTGCTAAAGTGTCAACATAAAGTTGGTGAGTTCATAGGTTTGTTTAAGAAGAAAATGTAAATGTTTATGAATCACAAGATTTCATCCGCATATGACAATATAACAGATACAATGTCATATAAATTGCATTACTATTGTCTAAGCTCATGACACCGAAGCGTTAACATATACCAACAATAATGAATGCCCTTGCAGGTATCTAACCCGGGACACCCGTAATCTGACTCAAATGAAACTGTATTCGCTTAACTAATGTCAGTCCAAGTTGAACAGGGACGTCAATCTCGATAGATCTATCCATAACATTCACGCTTACAAGTAATTAACGGTTCATGATAAATCGGGCAGATAGCAACTTGGGTTAAATCGGGACTTAGACCAATCAGTAATGAGTAATTGCACTTGTATTCACACGTTTGAAATAAGCAATGTTCTCACCCCAAAAGATGATTTAAAACAGTAGAGTAGAGGCTATTAAAACTCACCTTGACAGTTAATCATCGGAGGTTGGTAATGGATTAAGGCACATCAAATAACGACTTAGTCAAACACCTAAGTAATTATGACAATTCTGAGTTTACATTCTAAAACTTAATGTATGCAGTGTATTATGCACATGGTCAAGAGGCAGGGTCATTTATGAGTTAATGTTTTACGTTTTTAAAGTGTTGATTAAACCGTTGGCTATAGGGACGACTTTACATCTATAAGTATCTATACAGGAATCTATACTATCATGCGTCACAATTTATATTCACAAGTCCATGTGATTTATATCTAAAGAAAATATAAACATCATTTGTAAGTTACTAAGTTTATGTATATTTCTTATCGCGTTTATTTATTTACATCGTAGTCGTTAATTAATTTATGTAATGATCAGATTTACATATCACGGTTCGCTTGATTCGTTTACATTGCAAAAAAAGAATATATATTTAGTCCCTTGACTTTCCAAATAAATAAATATATATAATATATATAACCTTAAAATATATTTTTTTAACGTTAAGGATTTTTATATTAACCGCGTTAAATTTGTTTATAACAACAATGAGTTCAACACTCACTGTTTTCTTTTCCTTTTTGCTGCCCAACCGACGCAACACAAGCATGTATATATATTTTGTATATGATTATGACTTGTGTGTTTAACAACTGGATGGCTAGATTTCGAGACACCAAGCGACCTATTGTTTCATGCAGAACACGCAACCGCAACAGCAAGCAACGCTTGCCATGACTCGCTTGCTAGCATGCGGTACAAGTGGAACCTTGGTATGAAACAACAAGCAAGAGTTGCTTGTTCTTACAGCGTCGGCGACGCACCCACAGCGAGTAAGACGCGGCTATGGTTTGTCTCGGGGGTTGCACATCGAGGGTTCCATATGAGGGCTTCTTCACTATTTCATGCGTGACTCTAGGGTTTGTTAACCCCTAACAAGCCAAAGCATTAGGTCATGGCATGTTTAAAGTTTTTATAAGACTTCTTATCTCGTTACTTATTTTATACGCGGAATGTGTGGTTTACAAACCATATTATAGTCGTTATTTTATGCGTGGTGCGATGTGGTCTTTGCATGCGTGCGTACGCACTAATCACGCATGTGTCATATGTCGTTGGTATGTGTTTAATTACACATACCTTTTACCTTTAAAAACGAGCTAAAATAACCAAAAACGGACTTAAAATGCCAAATATACGCTTGTTTTGCTAATTGTGTTGTGCAGGAACGGATATCTAAGAAAAGGACGAAAAACGAAGCCAAAACGACAAAACCGGACACGGAATGGAAAAGCAGGAAAAAGACAAAGTCCAGTCAAACAAAAAGCCTGAAAAAGTCAACAGAAAGTCAACCCCGACAAGCCCGAAGCCAAAAAGTCAAGAAAAACAAGTTTAGGGACTAAACTTGTTAAATCCCTAACTTGTTTTAAAGAAGAAAAGGAAGAAAATAAAGAGAAGGGCCAAATCTGCCAAATTGGCAAAGAAATACCACAAGGGGCAATTCTGCCAAGTCCCCAAATCCATAACTAACAAGGACCATGGATGAAATGCCTTATATAACTTTTAGGGGGTTAATTTGCCAAGTCCAAAAACTTGTATAACACCAAGGACGAAAACTGCAAACACCATATACACCAATAAGGGCCATTTTTGCCATATGTTCAAACACATCCCCTGCACCCTTTTTACCCAGTTTAACCCAAAAACCCCTTTCCCGCCATTTTCACTGTACACCTTTCCCTTTTATGTTTTTCCCTGCAACTCCCATTATACAAGGGACAAACCCCATAACCCCCCCATCACATGATGCCTTGCCACTGTGGCAATCCTAAGTTGTTTAATTAAATGAAGGGTTAAGATGATTTGTTTGGTCTCCAAGAATTTTCGAGGGCCAGGATGATTTTTTGGTTTGCTCTTGTAAAACCCACATGAAAATACCATGAAATTTAAAATTTTAAATAAATAGTAAATCACGACAAGTAAACGTATGTAATTAATATCACGACAAGTCAACACATGAAATTTAAAATTCATGAATACACGAATACACGGGAACACTAAATATAAAACCTAAAATCAGAACAAGTGCAAAATTACCAAAATGCCCCTAATGTCAGAAAATCTAATAAAAGCATGAATAAAATTCAATCAAGTGTTATAAATTATAAAGTACATCATGTGACAAGTATAAAATTTATATAAGATTAAAATATCTTATATTATGCAAGAAAAATAATTATTTCTTATATTTATGCATTTTGCTGAAATTAATATAAGTTAATTACTTATATTATACAATTAAAATATAAAATAAAATAGGGAAATTATGAAATATTTTAGGCAAAATAAAATATGATTTTATACTTTAAAAATACCCAAAAACTCGGCATATTAGCTGTATATCTTTTTATATACATTATTTTCATTTGTAAATATCTTAAAAACCATTTCCAAAACCCTAAACAATTAAAGTGGCGGCTCCAAAATTTTTCACAGCAAGGGACGAATTTTCTAGGGTTCTTGGGAGTACAAGGGAGCTAAGAAAATTATTGGTGCATTGGTTTGAAGCTTGATTTGATTTATGGTGCTCAATTGACTCGAAAATCCTTCATAAATTCATAAAATCATCCATAATTATTCAAGGTATTTTTATAACTCATTTTACATTATATAGATCTGATATGTTCATAAGAAAAATTACCATGCATGTTATTTTGATTTATTAAGCTTAAACATGATCTAAACCCTAAATAATTGCAAGAATTATATTCGGCTCTAAATAAATTTATACTTTCGATTTTATAATTTTTATGACTTTTATATATCATGTATGAACCAGATAAATTGTTAGAAAAATTGTATAAAAGATTTAGATAATTATTGTGGAATTTTCAATTCTTGCCGATTTTGAATTATGAAGGAAATGAAGAAATAAATTGGAAAATGAATTAGGGTTAGGGTTTTTATATTTTTCCCAGGTCCAATGCATGCTAATGAATGTATAAAAATTATGTAATTATTGGGGGAAAATTTAATTCGGGTTTTATGCATTTAATTGCTTACCAATTTGTGTATTTAAAATACAAGGACTTGTTTTGTAATTTCTGAAACTATGGGGACTGTTTAAGACATGTTAATATAATTTTTATAATCTGAGAAAAATAAGTTTGGGGGTAGAAAATGTCAGTTTGATATTATTTTGGATTAAAAGTGATTAATTATGCATATTATGTAATTAGAAATTAATTAAATAAAATAAAGGGACTAAACTTGTAAATTCTGGAAAGTGTAAGGTCTGGTCAATAATTATTGTATAAGATCTGAATTTATCATATTTAAACCCATGAGGACTTGTTGTGTAATTTTGGGATAATTAAAGATATTGTTTAATTAATTAAATAAATAAAAGGACTAAATATGTAAATCATGTAAAATTGAGGATTTGACTTGTAAATACAGAAAATGGAAGGTATAAGCTGAATAAAATATGAAACTTTGATATTTACACTTTACACCTTGTAAGTTGTTGATTTTGCATGTTAAACCCTAAAATACGGGAAGTTGTCATATTAAACTCTAAACTTACAAAATTAATATGTTAAGTTCCTAAATTATTCAAAATACTTTATAGGACCTAAAATGATGAATATGCTATTTATGGAAACCTGCTATTTATGGAAACCTGCTATTTATGGAAACCTGCTATTTATGGAAACCTGCTATTTATGGAAACCTGCTATTTATGGAAACCTGCTATTTATGGAAACCTGCTATTTATGAAAACCTGCTATTTATGGAAACCTGCTATTTATGGAAACCTGCTATTTATAGAAACCTGCTATTTATGGAAACTTGCTAAATAAGGAAAGTTCTATTTTGGAAAGTACCTAGTATAACAAGATACTAATCATGGAATATGTTAATCATGGAATATACTAATCAAGAAAGATATTAATCATGGAATGTGCTAATCATGGAATGTGCTAATCAAGAAAGATACTAATCATGGAATACAATGATCAAAGAAACATACAAGCACACCAATCAAGGAAAGTTACCAAGAATAGAAAGCTGCCAAAAATAGAAAGTTACTAAAAATGGAAAGAAACTTAAATCATGCACAAGTAACTTATACAAGCTCTTTAACATGTAGATCACGTGAAGCAGGAGTAGCTTCCATTCTTCTTACCACCTCTTTCATTACTTGCTGGACTTAAGGTACGGATATTCCGTCCTTTCAGTAAGGACATTCCTTCTATTCATGATTCATTCCCCAGAACTGCTATGCTTCCCCATTTCTATGTTTTGCCATGATTTATTCCATGTTTATTTTATAACCCACTGCCCGAGCTATATATATGCATGACCATGATTTATGTGACTTACCACCTAGTTATGGAGGTACCATGACCATGACACTTGAGGCACCTGTGTCATGACTCTTTCGCGTTGAGAGTGATTTCACGCGGCGTCCCTTTTCATGTTACTTATTTATAATTCATGTCTGGCCATTATTATTCGGGGCGTATGGGTGCATCCTAGTTTACATGTTTATACGTTTCATGGTGATTGGTTGGTGTGTGCTCTACATCCCATCACATTGGAGTTGATCCCTCCACCCATTTATTATAAGAGGTCACCCCTCTAGTACATGTTGAGGCATCCCCTCTAATCCATACATGTATGCAAGTTATTATTATATTGACATGTACGATTATATGAGCTCGTGGGCAAATCCTTATTATTATGTTATGCTACCTATGATATTCCATTATACCTTCATATCATATCAACCATGCTTTACATGTTCATTTCTATTCCTCATGACATCTTTTACTCCATATTATCCATGTTTACATGTTTCACACTTAGTTCCTCACGATGTATTTTCCTCAGTTTCCCTCATGACAATTATGACATTTCATGATATTTCTTACCTCATAATATCCAGACTTTACATATTACCACTTTCCTCATAACTCTTATGTATGTTCCATGATACTCACTTACCTCTATATCTCCCTATGACTTTATGATTTACAGAAATGTCTTTCTCCTCAGTTTACCCATGCTTTGCTTGTTCCATAGTTTTCCCTATGAATTACCCTTCAGTTTCTCCACAACACATATGATATCACACGACATCTTGTACCCATGTTAATCACGTTTTCCTATGTTACTTTTCTCTCATGACTTATCTTACAGATTCTCTCACGACACTAACGATTCATATTCCGCTGCTTCATGTTTATTTATTCATGATCTATACTTATCTTTACTGTATTATTTTATCCGTTCACTGAGCAATTGTGCTCAGCCGTATTTTCTTTTCATGTTTCTTACGGCAGGTACTTGGCGATGGGATTTTGGGCAAAAGAGTTAAGCTTAGGATGAGAGCTACCTTTAGATTACTTTCTTTTCATTTATGTACAGTCATTTTATGAAGGGGACCGATGTTTGATTCCGGTTTCCCGCTTGTAGGTTTGTATGCCTTTATTGTGCTTTGATATGACACCATGATTATGATGTTTCGGCCTCCTTCTCAGAGAGGGGCGTTACAATTATGGTATCAGAGCAAGGCCTGCGACTGTGGCTCTAAATCATGACCTGTGAGGATTGGGTAGACACTAGGCTATTCCATGATCGACAAACATTCTTTTCACATTTTGATCCTCAAAACCGTTTAAATCGTTATCTTACCTTCGATGATATCAGATGGCTATCCCTCGTACCGATATTGAACTCATTACGGCCATTCAAGCAGCCGTACAAGCCATGCTCCCTCATATTCGTGAATAGATTCGCGAAGAATTTCGGGATGGTATTGGGACCGTGTTAATTGATTCAGGTGAGAATCCTCCCACCGGTCACTATCCACAGTAGCTTGAGGGCTTTAACAGCAAAATCCACATTTCATTCGATAAGCGAATGTCCTAAAGACGCAGAGATCGGATATCTCACTTAGAGGAGATTTTAACTGTTTTCAAGACTAGGTGGCTGTGTTATAAGTTTCGAAGGCGACGACTTAGATTGGGGACTAGGCTATGAGCAGACTAAGGAATTCCGTTGGTGTTTTCACAATCTATCCACCAACCGATTACTTGGGAATAACGATAAGTTTCTTTTAAAATTTTTCCAGTCTTCACCCGCTTGGTGACACGATTCTAGCATCGAGACGATAACAAGAACTCCGGTAATGGACGCGACCAAAGGAGCAAGAGTCAGTAGTCCAACTGACCTGTTGATTCTGATACTTTGACTTAAATTTACAAGTTTATTTTTTTCCTTACTTCTCAAGACTCAGGTCTCATGTATATCTCCTAAATCAGATTCCCAGTAATCCAAGGTATTCCCTAAGAGTTGTATCATCCTGTTTATGTCAAATGTGGCCGTAGAGACTCAGGAGAGTGTCGTCATGCTGCCAGAAATTGCTTCAAG
The DNA here is from genome assembly GCA_026074375.1 of Tanacetum coccineum. Lineage (NCBI taxonomy): Eukaryota > Viridiplantae > Streptophyta > Magnoliopsida > Asterales > Asteraceae > Tanacetum > Tanacetum coccineum. Next base: position 85,343 of record BQNB010000091.1, read on the forward strand.
TATGGCCAGACTGGCCACCTCTAGCAAGATGGCAAGAAGGACACTGCGGCAAGTACATCTGGTCACGCTGACAAGGAAACCAGATACATCCAGCCATGTCTTTGCAATTACGCAGAATCAGACCACTAATATCTCAGGTACCATCACTGACACATCACTTATCTTGGAACTGCAGTGTTGTTTTAACTAATACGGTTATGACGCATTCCATTACATCTACCACGTTTATCTCATGTATCACAACGACACCTACATTTCCCGACCATGTATCATGTATATCCACGCCTATGAAAAACTACGCTCGTAATATCCATGTATATTGAGGTCTTCATCTACTGTTGATGACAAGATCCGCCCTATTAACGCACTTTCTCTAAATATGTGCGTATTTCAAGTGATTGCACCTCGTTACATTTAGCTATCACTCATATCGTATTATGTTCATGTGATATTCATACTTTTGAATTCATCTATCATGGTTTCCGACCGGGAAAGTATGAGAAAATCATTTCTGTTATATAAAATTCATTTCTACTTTACAAACACGTACCTTACTATCTCATGGCTGCGAAAGTTTTCTAACTACCATTCATGACACGACTTCTCACGTTCCTTCTATTCATGTCGCGTTTCTTCTATTCATGATCAGCCAATTAATTCTGAATTCCGGATGTGTTTCCAGAAGAACTTCCAGGAATATCTTCTATCCGCGACGTCGAGTACGACATTGAGTTGCTTCCGGAGCAAAGCCTATTGCAGAAACTCCTTATCGCATATCCCCAGTTAAGTAGTAGGAGTTAAAGGATAAAGTTGCAAGAGTTGTTAGGACAAGGTTTTATTCGCCCAAATGTATCACCATGGGACGCATCAGTTCTGTTTGTCAAGAAGAAGGACGGTAGCATGAGATTATAATCGACTACCGTAAATTGAACAAGATCATCATCCGTCATCGTTATTTTCCCCTCACGTCTCGATAATTATTTGATCAATTCTAGGGTGCTAAGCACTTTTCCAAGATTGAATTACGACCTGGTTATCATCATTTATGAGTAAAAGAGCAGGATGTTTCCAAGACTGCATTTCACACACATTATGGTCTTTATAAATTCTTGATCTTACCCATGTTTCAGCGGTATTTATGGAGTCGATAAATCGAATTTTCATAAATTCTTAGACAAGTTCGTCATCGTGCTCATTGATGACATTCTGATCTTCTCCAAATCTAATAAGGAACACGAGGACCAACTTTGCACTGTTATACATATTTTACGGCAAGAGAAATTGTATGCCAAGTTTTCTAAGTGCAAGTTCTGGTTGAGTAAAGTGGTACTCCTAGGTCATGTTGTTCCAGCAGAAGGAATTACTATGGATCTGGCGAAAGTTAGGGCTGTCATCAAATGGCCATGACCGACGTCTGAGACCAAAACACGTAGTTTTCTGGAGTTAGCTGATCATTATCATAGAGTTTTTGAAGGTTTCTCACGGTTGGCCTTACCCTTGACTAAACTTACGCGAAAGGATGAGAAGTTGTATGGATCGGAGAGCAAGAGAAGATCTTTGAAGAACGTAAGCAACATTTAATTTCCACGCCTATTCTTACTCTTCCATCTGATTCAGATGGATTTCAAATTTTCAGAAATGATTCCTTAATAAGGGCAATTGATTGTACACTCATGCAGCATGGGGAAGAAATTTCCTATGTTTCACGTCAGCTAAAGCCCTAAAAGATGAGCCATCATACTCATGATCTGGAAACTAGAAACTGTTGTTTTCCCACCCAAGGTTTGGAGATACTATTCCTATGGCAAGTCATGTGACACGTTACCGATCATAAGAGCCCAAATGTTTCTTTATTATTATTCGAACAATCTGTTCATTTTCTTCCAAATTGTCAAGATTATTCTGATAATAAAATTGCAAGAATATTCCAGCAGGAGATCGTGCGACTACACGGTACTCCGACAGCGATTGTATCCGATAAGGATCCACGTTTTATGTTTCGTATTCTGGAAATTCATACTCGTCAGGAAGGTTATACCAACAAGCTTAGTAGACCATTAAAATTTACAGCCAAATTATCTTGTTTCCTTGAAAGTATCGCCTACGAGTGGAGGCAGACGTTTTGGTATCACGGACAAGTTTTGTTTCATCAGACCATTTTAAATTCTCGATCGCGTCGTGAGATTTCTTATCGTTTGGCATTATCTCCTCAGCTATCACACGTTCATGATGTATTTCACGTGTTTTGTTCAGAAGTCACGAGTATCATTCCTTCCACGTTATCTCTTATCCACACGATCAGATTCGTGAGGACTTATCTCACCTTAATGAACCAGAATCTATTCTAATTGTCAAGACAGAGTCATGAGGAATAAGACGATCTCTTTTTGTCAAGATTTCTTGGAGGAACCATTCTTCTTTTCAGTCGTATCATGTTTCTAATTCGAGGACGAATTATTCTTTTAAGAGGGGGAGAGTTGTAAAACCCACATGAAAATACCATGAAATTTAAAATTTTAAATAAATAGTAAATCACGACAAGTAAACGTATGTAATTAATATCACGACAAGTCAACACATGAAATTTAAAATTCATGAATACACGAATACACGGGAACACTAAATATAAAACCTAAAATCAGAACAAGTGCAAAATTACCAAAATGCCCCTAATGTCAGAAAATCTAATAAAAGCATGAATAAAATTCAATCAAGTGTTATAAATTATAAAGTACATCATGTGACAAGTATAAAATTTATATAAGATTAAAATATCTTATATTATGCAAGAAAAATAATTATTTCTTATATTTATGCATTTTGCTGAAATTAATATAAGTTAATTACTTATATTATACAATTAAAATATAAAATAAAATAGGGAAATTATGAAATATTTTAGGCAAAATAAAATATGATTTTATACTTTAAAAATACCCAAAAACTCGGCATATTAGCTGTATATCTTTTTATATACATTATTTTCATTTGTAAATATCTTAAAAACCATTTCCAAAACCCTAAACAATTAAAGTGGCGGCTCCAAAATTTTTCACAGCAAGGGACGAATTTTCTAGGGTTCTTGGGAGTACAAGGGAGCTAAGAAAATTATTGGTGCATTGGTTTGAAGCTTGATTTGATTTATGGTGCTCAATTGACTCGAAAATCCTTCATAAATTCATAAAATCATCCATAATTATTCAAGGTATTTTTATAACTCATTTTACATTATATAGATCTGATATGTTCATAAGAAAAATTACCATGCATGTTATTTTGATTTATTAAGCTTAAACATGATCTAAACCCTAAATAATTGCAAGAATTATATTCGGCTCTAAATAAATTTATACTTTCGATTTTATAATTTTTATGACTTTTATATATCATGTATGAACCAGATAAATTGTTAGAAAAATTGTATAAAAGATTTAGATAATTATTGTGGAATTTTCAATTCTTGCCGATTTTGAATTATGAAGGAAATGAAGAAATAAATTGGAAAATGAATTAGGGTTAGGGTTTTTATATTTTTCCCAGGTCCAATGCATGCTAATGAATGTATAAAAATTATGTAATTATTGGGGGAAAATTTAATTCGGGTTTTATGCATTTAATTGCTTACCAATTTGTGTATTTAAAATACAAGGACTTGTTTTGTAATTTCTGAAACTATGGGGACTGTTTAAGACATGTTAATATAATTTTTATAATCTGAGAAAAATAAGTTTGGGGGTAGAAAATGTCATTTTGATATTATTTTGGATTAAAAGTGATTAATTATGCATATTATGTAATTAGAAATTAATTAAATAAAATAAAGGGACTAAACTTGTAAATTCTGGAAAGTGTAAGGTCTGGTCAATAATTATTGTATAAGATCTGAATTTATCATATTTAAACCCATGAGGACTTGTTGTGTAATTTTGGATAATTAAAGATATTGTTTAATTAATTAAATAAATAAAAGGACTAAATATGTAAATCATGTAAAATTGAGGATTTGACTTGTAAATACAGAAAATGGAAGGTATAAGCTGAATAAAATATGAAACTTTGATATTTACACTTTACACCTTGTAAGTTGTTGATTTTGCATGTTAAACCCTAAAATACGGGAAGTTGTCATATTAAACTCTAAACTTACAAAATTAATATGTTAAGTTCCTAAATTATTCAAAATACTTTATAGGACCTAAAATGATGAATATGCTATTTATGGAAACCTGCTATTTATGGAAACCTGCTATTTATGGAAACCTGCTATTTATGGAAACCTGCTATTTATGGAAACCTGCTATTTATAGAAACCTGCTATTTATGGAAACTTGCTAAATAAGGAAAGTTCTATTTTTGGAAAGTACCTAGTATAACAAGATACTAATCATGGAATATGTTAATCATGGAATATACTAATCAAGAAAGATATTAATCATGGAATGTGCTAATCATGGAATGTGCTAATCAAGAAAGATACTAATCATGGAATACAATGATCAAAGAAACATACAAGCATACCAATCAAGGAAAGTTACCAAGAATAGAAAGCTGCCAAAAATAGAAAGTTACTAAAAATGGAAAGAAACTTAAATCATGCACAAGTAACTTATACAAGCTCTTTAACATGTAGATCACGTGAAGCAGGAGTAGCTTCCATTCTTCTTACCACCTCTTTCATTACTTGCTGGACTTAAGGTACGGATATTCCGTCCTTTCAGTAAGGACATTCCTTCTATTCATGATTCATTCCCCAGAACTGCTATGCTTCCCCATTTCTATGTTTTGCCATGATTTATTCCATGTTTATTTTATAACCCACTGCCCGAGCTATATATATGCATGACCATGATTTATGTGACTTACCACCTAGTTATGGAGGTACCATGACCATGACACTTGAGGCACCTGTGTCATGACTCTTTCGCGTTGAGAGTGATTTCACGCGGCGTCCCTTTTCATGTTACTTATTTATAATTCATGTCTGGCCATTATTATTCGGGGCGTATGGGTGCATCCTAGTTTACATGTTTATACGTTTCATGGTGATTGGTTGGTGTGTGCTCTACATCCCATCACATTGGAGTTGATCCCTCCACCCATTTATTATAAGAGGTCACCCCTCTAGTACATGTTGAGGCATCCCCTCTAATCCATACATGTATGCAAGTTATTATTATATTGACATGTACGATTATATGAGCTCGTGGGCAAATCCTTATTATTATGTTATGCTACCTATGATATTCCATTATACCTTCATATCATATCAACCATGCTTTACATGTTCATTTCTATTCCTCATGACATCTTTTACTCCATATTATCCATGTTTACATGTTTCACACTTAGTTCCTCACGATGTATTTTCCTCAGTTTCCCTCATGACAATTATGACATTTCATGATATTTCTTACCTCATAATATCCAGACTTTACATATTACCACTTTCCTCATAACTCTTATGTATGTTCCATGATACTCACTTACCTCTATATCTCCCTATGACTTTATGATTTACAGAAATGTCTTTCTCCTCAGTTTACCCATGCTTTGCTTGTTCCATAGTTTTCCCTATGAATTACCCTTCAGTTTCTCCACAACACATATGATATCACACGACATCTTGTACCCATGTTAATCACGTTTTCCTATGTTACTTTTCTCTCATGACTTATCTTACAGATTCTCTCACGACACTAACGATTCATATTCCGCTGCTTCATGTTTATTTATTCATGATCTATACTTATCTTTACTGTATTATTTTATCCGTTCACTGAGCAATTGTGCTCAGCCGTATTTCTTTTCATGTTTCTTACGGCAGGTACTTGGCGATGGGATTTTGGGCAAAAGAGTTAAGCTTAGGATGAGAGTAGCAAGGCCATTGGATCATCATTTGCAAGTATTAAGGAAGAAAAGGGAAGATTAGGGTTTCAAACCTAATCTAGGGTTTATAAGCTTATAAGCTTTGGTTTTGAATCTAAACACGGGTTTAGAACTTGTTTCTCATCTCTTACATCATCCCTAAGGTCTTCCTAATTCCTTTATACTTTTTATTATCATTATTTTATGTATTATATGTTAATTATGGCTATAATCACCACTAAGGACTTTTTAATATGTAAAATGAGTTTTCATTTATGCTTATGATTTTATGCACTTATTCTTATGTCATATGGTCATATATATCATGGAAAAATAAATGTAAAAGTATGTTAACCTATGGATTAAGTATAAACATGTTTAGGTTAAATTAGGGTTTTATAAGGTTACTTAATCTTCACATGTGAAAATAATAGAAAGTAAATTGTTAAACTTGTTAATCATGGACAAATGGAAAATATATGGACTAATGGACATTAATATAAGTATCACATATGTTACATATAGTTATTAGGGTTTTTAAAGTAAACTACTAAATTAAATAATGCATAAAACAAGTTTTAAACACATTTTGGAAAATAATATCTTAGGGGCTGTTTGCTTTTTCCTTTAGTTTTTTTATTCCTTTGTGGGGATTAGGATGAAAGTACACATCAGGAAATACTTAAAATTGTTTTGGGCAATACTAAATAATGTCAAATCAACATTAAATAAAAAATATTTATGTTTATTCCTTAAAAGAGCCCTTTAGGGTATATGGGGAATAAGTAAATTCCATTAATAATTCCCGAGACTGGATAAAAAGTTTTTTTTTTTGTGTAATCTGGCCGGCCTCACACCAATGTCACCAGCTTCTAAAAAGTCGAGGGAAAAGTTTAACCCGAGGTCGAAATTTATGGTTATTTGCTACATTCTTGAGTCCCGGAGGCCCGTGGCCGATGTTTGGGTAGCCTTTCCTAAAAGGAAAGAGATATAAATAATGTTTTGCTTTTATTTTTTTTTTTTTTGTCTATTTTTTTTTTTTGCCCTTTAAAGAGCAAAGGGTATAATGTGGACAATAAATTGGGTTCCACCATTCATTATCCTTTTAAAGAAGCCCTTCGGGTAATATGACAAGAATGGTTGGGGCCCCTTAACTTTAAGTAGCCTAATAAAAGCCAAATTTTTTGGTTTTGCCTCCGATATGGACTTTTTTTTAATCCTTGATTGAACATTTATTGATACTTTTTGAAAAGCTTAGGAGCTAAAAATTAATTGCGTTTTCTTAAACCCGTCACACTTTTTATATTTTTTGAATTAATAAAAAATATCGAAAGTAAAAGTCCCTTAGAGATCCTTTCGGGGTAATATGGAAACTTTAAATAAAATCTTGAGAATACTAAAATTAGGAAAAGAAAGGGAAAAGGAAAAAAAATAATACACAATAAGAATTTAAGGAGTTTAGTAAATTATATTCATGGACTTTGTTATTTTTTGACCAATGAATTCTTGGTTTTTTTTAAGCTTTTAAGTTATGGAAAGTGAAAGTTTGGGGAAACCGATGAATTATATTGGGTGCTATTTTCTATGAATCTTAGCCCTAAAAATTAATAAATTAATATTAAATAATAAAATTAATAATGAAAAAATGGAAAAAATGGTGTCGTTTCAATAACTTTTTTGGAGATTTCTTAATTTTACCTTTAGATGAATGCACTTTTGCTACTTTTCAAAAGATAATTAGTTTTGAGGGATAGAATTTTGAATTTTTTTTAAGTTTTTTTTTTTTAAGCGCTAAAAAAATCTTTATTACATTGACGTTGAAGGACACAACAATACTTTAGTAAAATGGTGAGGAATTTTGGTATTCGCTATTTTTTATACATTACCTTTTTGATTTTACCCTATAAAAACGAGCTAAATGACTTAAAAATTTATGGAAAATTACAATGTTAAATAGTCTTGTTTTTTTTTGTGTTTATAAATGTAATTGTGCATTAAAACCGGAAATATCAAGAAAGAGAATAAAAAATGAAACAAAATCGGAAACAAAACCAAGCACGGGGAAATTTTTGGAAAGAGCGCGAGATAAACGAGTCCCCCAAACGGTGGGGCTCCCTTCCCGGATTTTTTTTATTGGGCCCGCCCGTAAACCCACTAATGGGCCGGGCCGCCCCACCCTATTATATAAACCCATTAAAAGCCCAACAAATAAATATGAAAGTAAAGTTGGTGGAACATCCACAGTGGGACCATCAAAATGTGGACGTGTCAGCATAACCTAATTCCAAAAATTTGCATGTGACCCTTGCTACAGAGATAGAGGACCGAAATGAACCAAAAAAGCGACAAATGGCCTGTGGCCTTTTTAATATCTCCTAATTCCCTTTCACCTGCAAATGTTTTTTATATAGATCCCCAACAATTGAAATGCCAGCGTGGTCAAAATGAAGCATTATCATAGCCACGTCTCACTTTCCGAATGATAGCTTGTATCAAATGGTTTAGATGTGGCGAATCCGTGGGTGATAATGAAAACTAATGCCCCAAACAATGGCCACTCAACACCCCAATTAATGGGAAAAATTTTACACTAGTATACCCCTTCCACATCCAATAAATGAGGACTCTCCCCCCCCCTCATTTTTTTGTAAGGGTGAGGTTTTTTTAGTTAGCAAAAGTATTTTATTTTTTACTTTTTTTTTTAGTTTTTTTTTTTAGGTTCCCTAGCTATATTTTTAGAATTTGTGATAGCTTTTTATTTCCAGAATTATTTTTTTCTTATTGTAACTTTCCTTATTTCCCCAAATTCCCTTTTTAATTATGTTTTGATGTAATTAGATTTTGGGATTTTTTAAAGTTTTGCTTTACGATCTCCCCGTTTTATTGCTAATGTTGCTTTGCTTAATCCTCCTCGTAAAATTTTTTTTTCTTTTTGCGTAATGAGCTTATTTAAATAAGCAATTGCGGTGGAGTTTTTTTTTTTTTTTTTTCTTTAATACTTTCTTCTTAATTCTCCCCCTACAAATCCTTCTTTTAAAAACTTAAAAATCAATTTTCCACTAAGCTTTTTTCAAAAGCTTTAATCGAATTGACCTATAAGTTTATTTTAAAAAGAATTTTCGGGTGTTAAAAAAAGTACGAATAAGCCACGGATCTGGCACCCTTATCAGTTGATTGCCTTATATCAATTAGTTTGCATTAGGAAAGTTAGATTTCATATCATTTTTTTTTAGTCCTCTCTAGTTTTTATTTAGGATATATGTAAGCCTTATTTTTTTTTTAGTTTTAGAAATATTGTAAAAAAGCCTTTTTTTTTTTGTTGAGCTTTTATTGGATTTTCTTTATTGTACTCTTTGGGCTTATATTTAATGAGAAAAAAAGTTGGGGGTTTGGGGATTAAAAATACTCGAGGCTTTTAATGTTTTTTTTTTTTTTTTATTAAACTTCCATTTTTTGTTTCTTAAAAAGCTTTTTGATTCTCCTACTTATTTCCTTTTTTTCGAATAAGCTGATCTTATGGGCTTACCCTCGAGTTAGAAAATAGCTTATAGTATCCTTATAAAGCCTTCGCTTTTAATAATTTTCATCTTTAATTTTTTGTCCTAGTTATCGGATAAGGCCCTTTAGCTTATTCCGATTTGAATTATTATTGATATTTTTGCTTGATTAGAAAATATATTAAAGATGGAAAGATATATTCAACTAATCGTTTTGGACTTTGGCTTATTTTCAAGACTTGAGTTTCATTAAATTTATTTTTTCCCGAGGGCCTAGATATTTCTTTGCTTTAACTATATATATCAGTTTTTCTAGTTATTATAGCTTAATATTTTTTCATTAAGAACCCCAATTTTTTGTCTTCTATTTATCTTACTTTTTTTTTATATTAGTCTGATTTCCCCGAACAAAGGTTTGCTTATCAATTTGTGCAGCTTTACCTTCCCCATTAAGCTAGGACACCCATTTTTTTTTGTTACGAGAAAATCCTTAGTTTCCTATAGCTATTTTTAGTTCTCATTTCAGTATAAGCCTTTATTCCGGTAGTCCTTTTATATTTTTGTTTTTGGTAATAATCCCTGTTCGATCAAAAGTACTCCAAAATGGAAGTACAAAATTGGGGTTAATAAAAATTTAAAGCTGAAGTAAAAATAAGAAAACGGTTTTTTTTTTTGTGGGCCTTTTCTGAGACTGTGAATTGCCCGTCTTGCATTTTTTTTTAAAAAGTATTATAACCTTTAACTTACATTCGGTATATTATGTAAGTATCATTTGAAAATTTGAGGGCCTTTGTGTTATTTTTAGTTTTTTTAGGAATCGATTTTTTTAGGGCCTTGCTGTACCATTTTCCCCAAAGCCTTGATTAAGTTTTTTTTTTTTTTTGTCTCATAAATTAGGAAAAAAGTAGCTTTGCATTAGTAATAAGCTTTAAGATTGTTGGACAAGATTGGTTAATGGAACGAATGAATGGAAACTTTAATATATTTTGTTTACTGTATAACTATAACATTTTTGTTTTTTGAATTTAAGTTTTTATATTTTATTGTAATTTTTTTGGTTACCGTTCCCAGACTCATGAAGGCCGTGGATCCTTAAAGGGTTTATTTTTTTGCTAGACCTACTTTGAAATAGTTATTTTTTTTAGATAAATTAAATCGGGTGATTATATTTTCGTTTAAATTGCGGGTATTCTACCCTAAATCGTTCATTTTTCTAAATCCTTTTTTCCAATTTAATTAGTGGGTAGATTTTAATTTTTTAACATGCTATGTTTTAATTATTCTGAGGAGGATAAGAATTTAATTATTTCTTTGTTTTAAGTGAATTTTAGTGGGGATTTTTTGTAATTTTTCGGTGCAGGGTTTTATTTTTTAAAAAAATTTTTTTAAAAAAATATTTAGTCAAAAGTAATTTGTTCCCCTTTTGTTCCGAATTTTACATTCCGTCCCCCATTTTAATTTTTTAATGCAATTTTTAATTTCCCCTTTGTCATTTTAATTTTTAAGCATTTTTCATTTTACATTAAATCATTATAAATCGTTAAAAACCTAAGCTTCCTGCCATTATTAATGAACATTTTCACCTTCCCACTTTACAAAAAAGCAAGTTTAGTCAAATCTTATATTTTAGATCCATTTTTTTTTTTTAGTATAAATCTTTGTAGTTATTAAATATTCAGTTTTGTTTAAAATTTTAGCGTAAAAATAGTTTTCAAACACCAAAAGTTTTATCTTTTTTCCTTTTTATAATCTTTCCTTTTTAGTTAAGAATTAGAAAACCAAAAAACGTTTTTATGAACAATCAAAGCTCGAAATTACAACTTTGAACATAGAATTTTCCATACAACCTCCTTCGTCGAGAAAACGACCCGGAAAAAAGGTATTTTGAGGATATCAACTTTTGGGGTTTAAAAGTGAATTTTTTCCCTTTTCCCTAGAAACCTGACAATTATACCTCATACTATAACTATAAATCGGCCCCCCTATCATTTATTAGTAAAAACGTATCTTATCATATTATAATTATATATTTTTTATAACGTTATCGTATTTTTTCCGGACGGATCCAATTTTTTTTTTTTGCGCCCGTTTGCCCGGGGAAAGGTGTAGCGATTTTCTTAACAGGATTTGTTCGTGTAGAGTTTCGAGCCTTATTGAAGATCCTTTTTCTTCTGAAAAAGATTTTTAATTGTTTCATACCTTTTTTATTAAAATATAAAAAATCCAAAAATATTTTTTCTTCTTATTTTTAAATTTTTACTATTTTCTATTTTTTTTCCGTTATTTTTATTTTTCCTTTATAAAAAACCATAAAATATTTTCCTTTTATCTTAAAAAAAACCCAAAAATATTTTTATTTCCATTTTATTTTCTTTTATAAAAATCCAAAAAAAAAAATATGTATATGTTTTCTTTCTTATTTTAATTTTTATTTCCTTACGTATTATTTTCAAAACCTAAAAATATTCTTCTTTTTCCTCTTATCCGTTTAATTCTTCTTCTTATCTCTCTATATTGTTTAATTCTTATGGCGTCTCATCGTTCAAAATCTCTTTACGCTATCAAGGAATGCTCGACTTGTGGAAGTTTATACACTAGAGAATGTTATTCAATAAGGAGTTTCGAAGACAAGATTCTTGTTCCCAAACCCGATTATTCTCCATGTTGTGCAAGATGTGGAACCCCGGTTGATGGTCCGAGTTGTCGTGGATGTGCATTTTTACAAAAGAAATTCGATTAAAATTTACTTGCGTATTGTGTTGAAAATGGAATTTTCAAAGACTTTCAAGATACTTCCGAATCATCCGATGACAATACCAACGTTGTTAATGCTCTTCGAGAGCCATGCGTTGTCAATCAAGACCCCGGTGTAAAGTCTTCGCAAGATCCTCCACAGATTGACCATAATTGTTGTTATGAGTGCGGTGATTCATTAGATGGAATTTTTTGTCAACGATGCATTGGTAAATCTTGTGGTAAAGGTGCTCATTACGGTTATAATTGTCCACCAAAAGATCCGATCATTTCTAAATCGGAGCCATGCAATCAAACCCTTAATGAAATTCCACAAACTTTACCAAGTTTAGATCCTTTATGCTATTCATTACCTCATGTTTCAAAGCCTAACTTTGTTGATAATTCTCCAAATTTTTCTTACCACCCTCCACAACCCCCGCAAGACTCCGTCGATCATCAAGGAATTCTACAAGTCCTTAATAAAATGGAAGAAAAACTTGAAGAAATAATAAGAGATCGAAGAAAGAAAATAGAGGATATGAGTATCGAGGAAATGATGCATGAACAGCAATTGGTCGATAGAGAGATTAAGGAAATAATAAATGATTTGGGTTATAAAAGATTTCGAGGCGAGGAGATTGATGAGGAATACGAGAGAGATTGTGAGATTAGAATTCGAAAACTTAAGCAAGATTTTAATATATGGGGAAGCGAAGTTCGAAAAAAGGAGCAAGCTTACGAAGAAGAAAAGTATTCTGCTGCCTGTCGTTACATGCTTTCTGTTACTTGTGATGACGAGGATGATTCTATTCCTTTAGGAGATATTATTGCTCGATATTCTACGTCTAAAGCAATCACACCCGACTTACCGATCGAGGAGTCCGAGAACTCTCTCATAATGGGGGATGAGCCTCTTAGCACTATTCCGGCAACGGAATCGGACGAAGTAATAAAGTCTAGTGTTGAGAACCTTGTCCCAATCCCAAGTGAGTTCGAGGGTATTTCCGACGATACGTGTGATGTGCCTAATTGTGATAATAATTGTGTTAATGTTGAGTCCGATCTTCTGGAATCTTTGATTAACCGTGATACTTCGATTGTTTATTCTTCTAAGATTGATCCTATGCTCGAGGAGTTCGCCGATGAACTCGCTCATATTGCTCCAATTCCACCAGGAATTATTGAATCCGATTTTGATCCGAATGATGATACTTCGAGTGATGACGATGATTTTGAAGACATCGAGTACGTTAGCTTCGAGGAGGAGCATGATGTTGATCAAGAAGAAAAAGAGTTTGATTTAGAAGATATTTTTCAAATTTAAGACGTTATTCTTTGTAAGAAATTGTTGAAAATAAGTCGTCTTATTTCTAGTATTGAATCTTTGAAAGACAATCCTAATCCCATCGTGGATAGTGATTCTTTCGATACTTTTCTTTCTCATTTGGATAATTCTTTACCCAAATTCGAGACTTTTAGCGATCATACAGAAGAGACGAGAAGTGGGAGTACCACTACTCATGCTAATTACTCTCTTCCCGAGTATGATTTGTTTCTTTTTTATATTGAGCCCGATCAGGAGGGGTTGATTAGCATTGATAATTCAAATAAAACTCTTTTGGAGCTTCCTGAGTTTGAATCATTTCATTTCGATCCGTCATTTCCTCGTCCTCCTCCGGAACCACCGGATGTTGAGATTTGCTTACATTTTGAGCCCAATGCTCCCGTGATTGATAATTTTAATGAGCTTAATGATGACCAAAGGGGAAGTGAGATTGATTTTTCTCAAAATGTTGAAGATGACGATTCCTTCACATTTGTCATTCGGACTTTTCTTCCATTTCTTACCTACCCTGAGGTTTCTCCTTTATCTTGCTCCACCAGGAGTGAAGATACGATCTTTGACCCCGGCATCTTCGCTTAGAGCCGGTGGCATCTCATCGGGATGGGACTTTCATGTGCTTTAATGTTTATCCAAACATTTATGAGAGCCCGATTGAGAATTTCTTTTCCATTTGCTCCCCCAAGGACGAATTAATTCGGGGTCGAGTCAAGCTCGTGACTCGGTTAATAAAAACAAGCATTTCTATCTTCTTATCTATTTTCTAACAACTAATGAGAGGGGGCTTGCCTTTTCTTTCTCGTGTTTCGTGTTTTGTTGGTTTGTGTTGTTTTGTCCAGGATTACCCGGATTTTGAAGACTCTCGTGCTCATGGTTTTGTCCATTTATTCGAGCTTCATATCCTCAGCTTCATTTAGGGAATCCCATATCCTAATCTTATCGATTAACCCTTAATACTTGAATTATGCCTTGAAATTAGTATGGGGGTATTAATATCACATTGAGGACAATGTGTAGTTTTAGTATGAGGGGAATCTATCAAATTGATTTTGCCTGCAGCCGTTGTTCTCACGTAACCCGTTTTTCTACCAAAAATATGTTATTTATATGAAAATTAGTAAAAATTTTAAATTTTTATGCATAAAAAAAATGAAAAATGTTGTAAAAAAACAATAATGTAATAAGTGTTTTGTAATAAATAAAGGTGAGAACGAGAAATAAATTTTGACTCGATCGGTTTTAAACCTTAACTTTTTCCTTAACTTTAACGATGATAGACTTATGCTAGTCTCAGTAGAACTTTAAACATGCTGACTTTAATTTGTATTAACGTGAAATAAAGACTTGTGCAAAACTTAAGAGATTTTTAAATATGCCGAGTTGGATTTTATATATGCTAAGCATTCAGCTAATGTCTTTATTAGAATTTTAAATTGCAAGAACAAGAAATGATAGTGTTATTTATAAGTATGACATAAACGTAGAATAGTTGGTTTTCCATTCTAGCTCTTATGTATAAATTGGTGGCTTTTTCCCTTCTCCCATTACTTATTCACCTTTATATATAATTGTTTAATAAAAAGTTGTTGGCGGGTTTTTTTTTTGTTTAATAATTAGCTAATAGAAGCTTTCTTTAGTTCCTATTGTGATTAGGAAAAGAGTACACATCAGGAATACTTTAATTGGCATACTATATGAATCACATTAATAAATATTTTTGCTTATTCCTTAAAAAGAGCCTTAGCGTATATGGGATAATAAATACATTAATAATCTGAGACTGATAAAAGTTTGCTGCATCTTGCCGGCTCACAACCGATGTTACAGCCTTCTAAAAAGTCAGGAAGTTACCGAGTCGAAATATTGGTTTTTCTACATCTTGTCGGAAGGCGAGGCCGATGGTTGTAGCCTTCCTAAAAGACTGAGGTAAAATATGTTTGCATAATTTTTGTACTTATTTTTGTGCCTTAAAAGAGCCAAAGGTATATGGTGCCCAAATAAGATTGGTCCATTCCATGTCTTAAAGAGCCTTTGGGTATATGACATGAATGTGCCCTTGCTTAAGTAGCCTAATAAAAGCCAAATTTTGGTTGGCTCGATGTGGACTTTAATCTTGATGACATTTGATCTTTTGAAAAGGGCTAGGAGCTCATTATTGCGATCTTAACCGCCACTTATTTTTGGAAATTAATAAGATCGAAATTAAAGTCTTAAAGAGCCTTTTCGGGTAATATGAATTAAATAAAATCTTGAAATTACGAAATTAGGAAATAAGGGTGGAAAGTAAGTACACAATTATAATTAGATTAGTATTAGTAATCCTGACTTGTAGGTTGACAATGATTTTGTTTTTAAGCTTAGTATGGAAAAGTGAAAGTTGGGGACGATGAATTTATTTTGCTTTTTCTATGATCTTAAGCCTAAAATAATAAATAATAATAAAATATAATAATATTGAAAAAAATGGAAAAATGGGAACTTTCCATAACTTTGTGTTTCCTTAATTCATTTAAGATGAGACACTTTGCTACTTTTCAAAGTGATTACGTTTGAGGGGATTTGAATTTTTTAGTTTAATAATCGCGTGTCTCTTACATTGCGTGAGGACACAGCAATACTTTAGTATGGGGGAATTTGGTATTCGCTATTTTATACATACCTTTTACCTATAAAAACGAGCTTAAATGACTAAAAATGTACGGAAAATACAATGTATATGCTTGTTTTTGTGTTTGTGTATGTGCAGGTAACGGATATCAAGAAAGGGACAAAAATAAAGAAAAAATCAGACAAAATCAAGCACATGATTGGAAAGAGCGCGAGATAACGAGTCCAAACGGTGCGCTCGAAGGATTTTATTTGGGCCAGCCTAAACCACTTAATGGGCCGGCCAGCCCACGATTATAAAAACCCATTAATAGCCAACAAACTAAATAAGAAAGTAAAGTTGGGTGACACCTCAAGTGACATCATGACACGAGCAGCAGAAAACTAATTCCAAAAATTGCATGTGACCCTTGCATAGAGATAAATGGTGAACGAATGACAAGCGACACATGACTGGGGCATTTTATATCCTCTAATTTCCATTCCACTTGCAAATTATATATATCCAACAGATGAAATGCCATCGTGCAAATGAAGCATTCCAATTGTGCCACGTGTTCACTTCGAATGATTGAGCTGGATCAAATGGATTGAAATGTGGCGATCCGAGTGAATGAAACAACAAGCCCAATCATTGGCCACTCAACACCCCCAATTCTGAGGAAAAAATTTTACACTTATACCCTTCTCACACAAAAATTGAGGACGTGGCTCCCCTCATTTTGGTAGGTGAGTTAGTAGCTAGTTTTATTTTTTACTTTTAGTGTTTTAGTACTAGCTTATTAGATTTGAATAATAAGCTTATTTTCGTGATTTTTTGCTTTCTTTGTACCTTTCTTATTTCAAGATCTTTATATGTTGATGTAATAAATTTAATTTAAAGTTGCTTTAAGATCTTGTTTTGCTAATTTGCTTGCTTATTCTCTCGTAAATTTTTCTTTGCGTATGAGCTTATTAAATAAGCATTTCGGTGAGTTTATTCTTTCTGCTTATTCCCTACAAATCTCTTTAAAAGCTTAAAAATCATTTCCAATAGTCTTTCAAAAGCTTATTCGAATTTGACCTATAAGTTTTAAAAGATTTCAGGTGTAAAAAGTATGAATAAGCTCGGATCTGGCTTATCGGTGTGCTTATATCAATTTAGTTGCATTAGGAGTTAGATTTATTTTTTTTAGTCTATTTAGTTTTAGGAGTAGGTGTAGCTTATTTTAGTTTTAGAAATATTGTAAAAGCTTTTTGTAAGCTTATTGGATTTGTCTTATTGTACTCTTGGGCTTATTAGTTAATGAGATAAAGTTGGTGTTTGGATTAAAATTACTCGTGGCTTATTTTTTGTTTAAACTCATTTTGTTCTTAAAGCTTGATTCTCCTAGCTTATTTCTTTGTTTCGTATAAGCTGATCTTATGGCTTAACTCGAGGTTAGAAATACTTAGTAGTATCTACAAAGCTTCTGGCTTATTTCATTCCTAAATTTTGACTAGTATCCGGAGTAAGCCTTTAGCTTATCGATTTGAATTATTGAATATTTTGCTTGTGATTTTTCGAAATCATGAAGAAAGGAAATCACTATTCGTTTGGACTTTGGCTTATTTTCCCAAGGACTTGAGTTTCATTTATTTTCGAGGGCCAATTTTACTTGCTTTAACTAGCTCTTATCAATTAAGTTTATTAGCTTAATTTTCATTAAGACATTTTTTTTGTTAGCTTTACTTTTTTATCTTAGGTCTGATTCGAACAAGTTGCTTATCATACTGCAGCTACTCATTAAAGCTATGACAACCATTTTTGGTTACGAGAATTTTAGTTTTTCTATAGCTATTTAGGTTCCACATTTCATTAGCCTTATTCGGTATTCTTTAGATTTTTGGTATTATCCTGTTAATCAAAGTACTCAAAAATGGAAGTTCCAATTGTTATAAAATTTTAAAGCTGAGTACCAATAGAAATGAATTAGTGGCTTTGATTTCAATTGCGTCTTGCCATTTTTATGTTTTTTAACTTAACTTACATTCGTTTTGTAGTAGTCATTTGAATTGGCCCTTGTGATTTATAGTTTTTTAGGATTCGATTTGTGCCTGCGTTACCATTTGAGCCTTGATTTAGTTTTTGGTCTCAATTAGGAGAAAGTAAGCTTGCATTAGTATAAGTCTTAAGATTGATGTTGACAAGATGAAATAGGATCCGAATGAAATTGCAAACTTATATATCTCATATGTACTGGTAAAACTATAACATTTTGTTTGATTATTTGTATTTTTGGTACCCCAAGGTTCAACTCATGTTAGGCTGGAGCTTAAGGGTTTTTTTTTGCTAGACCTGACTTGATTAGTTTGTTTTATTAAATAAAATCGGGTGTATTTCGTTTTAAATTGTCGTGGTCCCTCCAATTCGGTTCATTTTCAAATCCTTTTTCAATATAAATAGTGTAGATTTATTTTTAAATGCATATATAATGTTCATTATGATTAAGTTTGAGTAATTTATTAGTGCTGTTAAGTGAATTCAGAGATGTATGTAATTTTGGTTGCGTGGTTTTTAAAAAATTATTTTAAAAAAATATTTAGTCAGAAGTATTGAGTCTTTTCGATTTACATTCCGTCATTTATTTTTAATGCAATTTTTTTTTAAATTTTCTTGCATTTATTTTTAAGCATTTTCATTTTACCTTATGCAATTTAATAATTCGTTAAACCTAAGCCCCCCCGCATTAATGAACATTTCACGTCACATAGCAAGCATTTTAGTAGTCATTTAAATTTTAATCAATTTTTATAATAACTTGTAGTTTTAAAAATATTTAGTTTAATTTTTAGCGTAAAAATAGTTCAAAAACAAAAAGTATTAGATGCTTTCTTTTATATGCTTTCCTTTTTAAGAGTAGATTTAGAAAAAACCAAAACCCTTTATATGACAATCAAGCATCGAATTACAACTTGAACAATATATTTCCATTCACCTCTCGACAGGAAGACGACCCGGAAGGTTTGTTAGATATCACTTTGGTTAAAAGTGAATTACTAGGAACCCGACTGTAATACATATTATACTATAAATGGTCTATCCTTATTTTATAACGAACTCTATATATTTAAACGTATCGAATCGGACGGACCAACAATAAAAAACTGGAAAAACAGATTGACACTAAACTATATTAAGCTAAATGAAATCAAATTTAACAAAAGTTAAGCTTGAAATTTACCTCAAAAGATCTGCACATTAGTAACTTTTAAGAACAACCTAACTACTAACACTTGACTGACTTAGACCTAATCATACTTTAAGGATTTTCCAAAGTTTAAAAACTCAAAACAGATGTAAAATGAGGAAAATGGAACTAGTTTTGATCACAAAAACTTCATCTCACTTGGTCTTTTTAGGATGTTAGCAAATAAGCAGATTAATATTTCATTTAAACTAGCAAGCTTAAGAAATTGCTAAACTAACTTCAAAAAAGAACCGAATCTTACATACTTAGCGTATAAAAAAAAAGACATTTAGGACCTAGTTTTGAGCTTATCAAAACATTTGAATACGATTACATCTTCCCCCTTTATTTTATTGACTTTGTATCGGCTCTTCTCCCAAACACCGACCTTTAAATCTTAGAAAAAGGCCTTTTTTAAGCTCTCTAAAAACAATCGAATAAGCTTTTATTATTGAAAACAGATGATGAGCTAACAAAACTAAGAACAAATAATCATAGATCTTAAGGAAATAAGCACTAAGCAATAAGCTAAACTAAAAAGCTATTATGACTACTAAATGAGCAGTTTTAACTAAAACTAGAATAATTCCTACTCTAATGATTTAAACTAGAAACTTAAGACAAATTAAGCTAAAATGAAACATAATAAGCATATTCAACATTAATAAGCACAGATTAAGCAAACGAATAAGGTAAATAAGAAAGTAAGCTAAAATCAATAAAGTGAACTAACCTTGCCCTTTGCTCAAAACAAGGGCTTAAAATGCTTTTAGGAGCTTATCTACAAGCTCCAGCTTGTTAGAAACAAGCTGGTAAAACTCATAAGCCCTTCCATTTCTGGCTTATCTTCTATAACATAGCTTATAGTGACGTTTTAAGTGGATTTAAGGTGAACAGCTTATTCAGTTTGGCTTTTAGAAAGCTAAACTGGATAAGAACTAGCTGAAGAGTTATAGAGAGCTTAATGAACTTATTAGCTTATATCTAAACAAATTTAAACCATGATTGCTTAAGAGTAAAACAGAATTTAAAGCACAATTTAAATGAAACTTGGAATTAATATCAAAAGAGATTACAAGTTTTTTTATAAAGAAAATTACATTAAAAAGGACAATAAGCTAAACATTACACTAACAAGCTATTTAAAAAGCTACGCTAAAACTACATGATTCCTATTGTGTGATATATGTTCTAGTTTTACGCATGAGGGATGAAGCTTATCAGTCCTTGAGATCGTCATGATCGTGATCATTCCTAGCCCTTGATTCATAACCGAACCGCCTCTTAAATCCATCATTTTTGAGCCCTTGAATTCTTCCCCGTACGTCCAACCATAGAAAATGTTGGTGGATTGGTGCCACGCCGTGCATTAAATGGCGCCATTACGTTTAGGTTGTAGGCTTCTTAAGGAATAGGAGTGTGGGATGGGAAGCTTTAACCTGTTGTTACCCTGTGTTTTTTGTATCAATGTGAAAGTAGAGGAGAAAGGTAAATAGTAACAATAGGCGCGTGTTTATAAACATGACTTGGACCCGGTTTTATGGTTTGGGCTCATAATCATTTACTTGGTGCCTTGAAAGGTTTTTTTTAGGATTAATGGACTTGATTTTTATAAAGGCTTGTTATGTAGGCTTTAAGTTTATAAGTATAATATCTTAATGGATGACCCGGCCTTATTAAATGGATAACGGGTGGTCCATTTAAAATGTATATCCCGCCTGCTTCCTCGGCTTCAATTTCTCATATCCTTTTCAATCCCGTGCTCGTTTTGTCTGTTTTGGCTTAGTTTGTCCTGTTTTAATATATTGATACCTAACAGACAATACATTTAAAATACAAACAAATACAATTGTATTTTTTTAAGAATTTTTGGGGCCCATGTTCACTCATTTTAATAAGGAAGAGAATTTGATATGAGTGATAAAACACATAACAAAACCTATCTTCGGTAAAACATGCTTTAAGTGTCGGTTTGCACCAAATAAAGTTTGGACCTGCTATCACGGTTTTTAAATAGTTTCCCAAATTCGTCAGGCCATAAATCATTCATTTTCTAATGAAATGACGTGTTTCAAAAGCTTATGTCGATCGTTTTTGAGTCTACTTTCCAAAAATTGTAAACCATTTGACGTATTGCCCTTACCTATGTTTCTCAGATAAATCAAAATACACAACGTAACTCTTTTAGTTCTATGAAATTTCAGCAACCAGGTACCCGACATCCCGAGGCCCATAAAATATCTCCTCATTACTCCAACCTCACGACTCAACCACTTGATCATTATTAGTATAAGAGATATCTTAAGTTGTAAAGTTCAAGCAATTGGCCCTAACTTCCTAAACCACCTAACCATGTGATCACAACGGTTTGACAATTCGGAAACTACTATCGATTCTTGTCGGTATTGACACTTGATCGTATAAAATTTATTTACCATATAAAATCCACTCAAAAAACTATGAAATTCAACGAGGGACTTGTCAAGACCTATATCAAAACGTGTGCTAGAGGGTTTTGGCCCAAAAAATTTATAAAGTCTATTTCCAATGTGTCTCAATACGGCTGACTTTCTGCTTGAAATTTAGAGTATGTTTCTTATTTTAAGTTTCTAATTTTCAACACATAAAGGCAAATAAAGGAGTAATAAAAACAACATGAAATGATGTATAAGTATGGTAATTAGTTATGAATTCTTACTAAATGTTGTGAGTGATATGGATGAACAAAGTGCATAAAACAAACCCAAGAACAACTAGAAACCCTAGTTTTGCTTCCAAACCCTAGCTTATTTTTGCCCAAGCTTTAATCCACATGTAAAATCCTTAACCAAATTTGAAAATACCCTTGATCTATGGTTGGATCTGTCAAAATATGTAGGAAAGGAAGAGAGAATTTGTGTGTGAAGAGTGCTACAAAAGAGAAGGAAAATAGAGTGCTAGTTAAAAAAGAAAAGAGTGCAATACTTGCCAAAATATCGAATGTACAAGGAACTTTTAATGAAGGGAATGGGTATAGGAGGAGCTGGATTTCATGTGTAAGAGGAGAAATAAGGGGGGAAGAGTGGTGTGGGTAGTTTGTGTAAGAAAATGAAGACTTTATGAACTAGTTGGTAAAGTAGTATAAGACTTTGATGTATTTTTGGGTAAAAGTATCATAAGGGGCTGGTTTTTGTATTAAAAATAGGGAGGGGATTCATTCATTTGAATGTGTATAGAATGATTATGCGATATGTAGATACAAAGGAGTGTAGGCGGGTATGGGTAGTTTCCCCGCGTGCATAAACGGCAATTAAAAACTCTAGTTATTAAGCGACTTTCATAAAAAGTGGTAAAATCAAATGTATATGACTTGTAAAAATTATGCTCATGAGATTGATAATGTGATTAAATAATGCTTCTGAGTCAGTGTGCGTCCAACGACGTTTATGGCTATACGCGGGATAACCTCTTGGGTATAACTTAAATCAAGTATGAACACGTTGAAAATTAAATATTTCAAGTTAATAGATAAATATTAACCTGGAAAAATGCCGGTTGTCACAAAGCTGACTAGTCTGTATATGACTAAGTCCTTAGCAAACAGATTGTATCTGAAGAAGAAGTGTTACAAGTACTATCTTGGGGTCAGTACGAAACTAGTGATATATATAAATAGTTAAATAATTGGATACGTTGAAATTGGCGAATATTGAATTGAAGATTGAGATGAGGATCAGGCACTTATGTTACTTAACGTCGTTACCCTGTCATCATATGAAATACTTTATAGACACATTGGATGTATGGGAGGGAAACCTTGACCATGGAGTAATTTCTAGCAACTAAGAATTCAAGGTGATTTAGAGAAAAAAACTAAAGCACAAAAAAGAAAAACTGGTGACAGGTTAATGTAAGGGGAGGTCGGATCGTTTAGGTAAAAGCTCATCAAGAGGAAGTGTCGCGGTTTAAGTTAAAGGGGTATAACAGGTAAGCTCATTGCTTCATTTTTCAATCAGATGGTTCCATCTTAATAGAGACTTTCCAATGAATGAATTCAACGGTTTCGTCAGGAAAGGAGTATATCACATGATCAGGATTTTTATATTTTTGATGACGATGGAAACGCGTACTTTTGGAGAAGGCCTTTGGGTGGTAAGTCGAGAATGATGAGAATGACTGAATTGGTATAGGATTTTAGGTGGTGGTGCTTAATCATAATGAACCTAGGAGGGATTCTTGTATGACTTTAAGGGTTTGATGGTGCTTCGGGTTTCAGTTAGTGTTAAAAACAAGACAATGTGTAATCAGAGGGACAGGAAAAGCGAAGGATACGTTGCATTGATAGGATTCAATCATTAATACAGGAAGATGTCAGTGTGTTCGAGCTGTTTAAGAATGGAGATTGTAATTTCAATAAGGTACTCTATAAAAAAGAGGGGTTATAAATGAGAAGATGCATAGATGGGTAAAATAAGGTGTATCAAAAGGTTGTTGGTATATGATGACCTTCAGATCATGAAAAAAGAATTATGTGTTATACTTAGAAGCAAAATTGATAACCTTTAATGTCCAAAAGCAATGGGGATTCATATAATTGGGTTACAAACAAGGCTTGGTTCAAAACAAGATGGGTGACAAGCAACTTGTTTGTAAATTGTTAAACAAGTTGGGTTCAAACAACTTGGTCCTGGAGTTAAAACAAGAGTCCATGGAGTACAGGTTGATAAACATGTTTGGTTTGAGGTGGAACTGCAGGGAGCTTAAGTTTTTAAGGTTAGTAACGATGATGGTGTAGTGGCTCAAAGACAATTGGAGGACAAGCAACTTGAAGAAAAGACAAACACGAACATCTTGGTAAAAGAACATGAAAAGGTACACCTTGGTATAAAGGTGGAGGAAAATATTATGATAACAAGAGTACCTAGGAAAGAGGGTGCAGAGGGTAATTGTGCTAAAAAGAAAAAAGTGAAGGATTCTATGGAAGCTAATCAATGGAAATTACTGAAGTACAATGCCTGGTCGACAAGGTGGTCCCCGGTTCGAGGTTCCAGCATGAGAAAAAGATGTTAAGTATCGGTTATGTTTAAGTGTTACTTCTAAGGTGAATATTGTAAGAAATTAGGAGCAAACTTAACATAGATTAGGGGTTTAAATATACATTGTAATTTGCATTAGGACTAGACTATAACTAGGATTAGTTAAGCGTGTCTTGCAAGGCAAATATGTTTCCTATTCAACTTATGATAGGTTTCTACCCCCCTCATCTCTATAAATAGAGATGAGGGGATGCTAGTTATTCATTCTTCTTCTTCGTTGTAAAAGCTTTATTCAGTGATTTAATAAAGGTTGGGCACGATGGTATAACGTGCGCATATTCTTGTCGGTTCTTTGTAGTTCTCATGTTTGCTACTTATGCTCGATACAACTCGTGATCTAGCATCCCGCGATCGTACTTCAAATTTATTGTTGTAATTGTCCTACGCAACGCAATTTTTTGTAGATATATTATCAATCGACCTACAATAAAATTTATTATTGATAGACCTATATGAGTATCGACAATGGGATCCACAATCTAGTGTATCATGGGTCTTTGTATGTCAAACTATGTTCATGTTCACATTATATATGTGGGCCTTTTGAGTTCTGAAACTCTATTGTATTAGCTATTTACCTTCATATGAATGAATCGTGTAAGAGGATTGCACTTTGACTTTCTGTTACATGTTAGCCCATGTTTTTTAATGTTTCTTATTTAACTAGCTGGGTACTCGCGTATTACGGTGACGGATACCCGTATGATTAGAACAAGACCACCCGTTGAAGGTGACGGCTGGGAACCAAAATGGCTTTAGTAGTGTTAGTTTTGGAGGTTAGGTTTTTGTTGATTTATGATGACTTGTGAGATGGAGAAATATATAAAAGTTTGGCTTATATCTTATTTTATATTATAAAAGATTGAGTCCTCATTATTTAATGTTGAGTCTTAATGACTTCAAGTTTTTATATACCTCTAAGTTGAGTTTTTGTTATAAGTGTTGTCATAAATTCACTAATAAATAATACATGAACTCCATTTGATTTGGTTCATCTTCTTATTAAACCTTTCAAGAGAAATTTACATGTATATCCTTCTCAAAAGTTGATATTACATAAATATCCATCTTAATTTTTTAATTACATCAACGTCCTTACCAAAAAAATTTAATTACATTAATATCCTTCTCACACTTTTAAGAAGGATATATATGTCCAAAAATCAATTAAATCATAATTATATTGATTTTTGATTACGAAATTATTATTTATCTCTTATATTGATCATGATCATATTACTCATATATACATTTTCGCATCGAACGACAAAAAAACGTGTTGATATAATTATAAAAGTTTAGATATAAACATAAAAAAATATTGCTCATATATATTTATTTGTTCATATGCATATTTGGTCTCGATTGATGAGAAAACATGTTGATTTTTTGATGTATATGAAAATTTAAATTTTTGAGAAGGATATTGATGTAATTTCAAAAGTGTGAGAAGGATATTGATGTAATTATAAAAGTTTGGGAAGGATATTGGTGTAATTATAAAAGTTAATGAAGGATAATGACGTAATTGCAAAATTGAGAAGGATATTGATGTAATATTTAACTTTTGTAAGGATATAGATATAAATGCCCCTAGTTTCAATTGTAGTATTTAAAACTAATATTTTAAATCCCAAGCAACTCAAGTAATTGTTGTCATACGTTTTTGGCTACTCTTTTATTTTCTTATCATTAATACGAGTACATTCATTTGTCATCAAAGTGGATGTTAAAAAAATACTATACATGTATCTAGATGAGTTAGATACTACTCATTAGCAAGTATAAAGCCATAATCTTCAAACTTTTTATGGGTAAAATTTACAACACCCGCTAGAATACAACACACGGAGAATTTATTATTTTTGTTTGAGCACTCAAGGAAAGGGGATTATGTTTTCAAATATGTGATGCAATGCCGTGAGTGGCAACAATATTCTCTCTTTTAATTTAGTTGTGCATATTAAGATTTTGTACAAGCATTGTACTTATGGTGCATATGTAACCATCGACTTGGTTTTATTTCTCTTACAACTATGTAAATGAAAATTGTGTATATCATATTGTAGCAAGCCAAAAAATCATATGCATTATACGTACAAAATAACATAAAGTTAAATGAATTTTTCATTGTGCCAAAACATTTTTTTCTTCATATGAACTAATTCAATGATGTGGAAGTTTTGTGTATATATGAAACATTATTTAAGTTAATATTGCATGCGTTTATGACATACATATTTAATAGATTAAAAATAATTTTATATATCATGTTTCTGCTTCTTAATTTTAGTTTATCTTTGTAATATTGCAGTATGAAAATTGATATTTAAAATTTTAATTCAAATCTAGTATTGTTTATTTAATTTTATTATGAAGCATGTGTGTTTGTTCTTAGTGCTACTTTGAAGAGCAAAACTAATTCAAATACGTTTATTATTGTATGCGTAATTTGATAAAACGCCAACAAGTTATGAGTTTATCTTTCATTTTAAATTATCCTGGTAATCAATGAGTTCCATGGTATGAATGTGAGTTATTATGATTTAAAAGATAAGAGCATTTAATCATTATTAAACTTGCTATATTTGAAAATTTGCAACTTAAACTACATGGATTAATGCTTATTAAAAATGTATCAAGGTTAACACTTGAAGCAACACACAACACAATGTTAGTTTAAAGACAAAGTTTAGAACTTATTAAAACCTCTAAGTTTTGTTTTAACTATGTTAGTTAAAATAGTTAAACTAACGGGTTTTTTAACATCCTACCGATAGTCAAATTGACCCATACCCAAATTCCCGAACTAGAGAAACCCGAAATCAAATAGGATCTTGCTCGGGAATGTAACTTTTGACCCTGACCAGACTTTGAAACAAACCGCATTGAGCAAAACCCAAATACCAACATTACGCCCTAAACACTTACGTGTACCCTATGAGTAGCGCACAGGTATAACATTATACGATGCTTCACATAAGTAAAACTTCAATTTTTCCTAAAAAACAAGCTCGGTGCAACGCACGGGTATGAACGCCTCGTATAGTATAGGTTTGTATGGTGTATAAATGACTTTTTAAATGGGCAGTTACAAGTTTATAAGTGGTTTAAATTGATTGTTATAATTTAGAGGGGAGTTATAATTTTAGTAATTTAAGAAAATTAATTATAAAAATGTATTATTTATGTATATCCAACAAGATATTGAAATTTCCATTATAAGCAAGTGATGTTGGTTTTAAAATTTTAACACTTCTATATTTAAAAAGTGTCAAATTTTAACACTTCTTTATCTATACTACTTTATAAAGGAAATCCACTAAAAGTGAAAAGTGAAAAAATAAGTCTTGAAACTAAATGTACAAGTCTTGAAAACTAAAAATGCTAGAACTTATGGAAAGCCTTGAAATCATATTCTGAATATACAAAAAGGAATTAATTCGGCTGAAACTATCTTTATGTTATTCAAGGAATGTATATGAATGTGGAAACTATTCAAGGAATGCATTGAACAATCAAATTAAATGCATACATGACTGGAAACTTTACAATGAAGAGTTAAGATCAACATAGACCCATTATTTGTCATAGATCCAATGAACCAATCATAGCCTCTCATTTTTTCATCAAAAATAAAAAAACTCATTTTCCACCTCTTTTTTAAAAATAAAATATCTTACAAACGGTAAATCGTCACACGACAAAAAATACACCATCGCGACGAGTATTTTTTTATCTTTCAGTAGACGGGTGACACGATATACTTTCGAGGAACTTTTTTTCGATTTTTTTTTTCAGTCACGAATTGCGAAAATCATATATGATTCGTATAACGAATCATATATGATTTCATAAAATCATATATGATTTGTGATTCCGACGAACTTTTTTTCAATTTTGTTTCAGTCACGAATTGCGAAAATCATATATGATTCGTATGACGAATCATATATGATTTTCGCAATTCGTGACTGAAACAAAATTGAAAAAAAGTTCGTGAAATCAGATAGATTCGTATAACGAATCATATATGATTTCATAAAATCATATATGATTTCATAAATCATATATGATTTCATAAAATCATATATGACTTCATAAAAAAAAATCGAAAAAAAGTTCCTCGAAAGTATATCGTGTCACCCGTCTACTGAAAGATAAAAAAATACTCGTCGCGATGGTGTATTTTTTGTCGTGTGACGATTTACCGTTTGTAAGATATTTTATTTTTAAAAAAGAGGTGGAAAGTGAGTTTTTTTATTTTTGATGAAAAAATGAGTGGCTAAGATTGGTTCATTGGGTCTATGACAAATATTGGGTCTATATTGAACTTTTGGCTTACAATGAAAAGTCTACTCCTACATCAAAATAATGGCTGGAAAATGTTATTGATTGAATTGATTAAATTGTTATCCATTATCACACCGAAATTGACTGAATTGTTATCCATTATCATACCGAAATTGATTGAATTGATTGAATTGTTACTCTATATACAAAATTATAATGGCGGGAAATTATTGGTATTCAAATTCTATACTTATGCAAAAGTGTTTTCCATACCCTATATAAAGAACCATCATTTGGTTCTTCATTTCATCCAATTCTTCTTCCATTAACATTTACAACGAAATGGATTCTCTGTGGTTCTTCATTTAGCCCTATCTTTAACGACTTTGATCACCATGTTTTACGGTACCTGAATTGATATATGCATTCGTTCATTGTGTAATCTTCTTAACATGTCAAAATGGGTTTTAAAAACACGCTTTCTTTTGTTTGTGAAAGCATTTTAGTATCTGAAGATTGTGTAATGTCCATAACAGGTCAAATTGTGTAATGTCCTGACCAATCTTTTTAGACCGTGAACCTGAGCTAAAGTGGAATCGTCAAAGAGCTTCATAAACTACATCCTGAATGGATCAACAACGTCGTTGCTGACCTGCATGACAAACACGGAGATATTAGGCTGGATGTCGATAACATGTCTTATCAGGTAAAAGTCAAGTATCAGTTTTTATTTGGTTTCGCTTTTGAGGTTTTGATGTGTTTTCTGACATATTTTGTAAACCGTCTTCTTATCATGAACTATTATCGCTGAAAGAACGCATAGGAGACATCAGAACTGTGCTAATTGAAGACGTCATACTGAAGTCAATCATACAAAGAAAGCACATGCTTTACATGGGTATATCTGAAGGATTGTGAAACTTTGTGTGTTCTCTATTTCATAAACATATCCAATATATATAGATGTACAATGAGATAAGGCCTATCAATACAATGAGATAAGACCTACGAGTGTACAACCCATCAATATTAAATGAGATTGATAATCAAATCACAATTACTAAAGATACGGTCAAACACACCGATATTCATTATGTCGATTGATATTTGCCAACTAATACGCCCTCGCGGTTTGAGCGGGAGGAGGCCGTACGCTCAAACTGGATCGAAATTCTTCAAACAATGCGGAAGGCAGCCCCTTGGTTAAAATATCACCATATTGAAAAGCGCTTCTTCTTTTATCATCTTCTTTGTTGTTTGTTGAGACGGAAGAATAATTGTATTCGTCGGCATAGTGGTTTATTGTTTGCGGCTTCCTCCTTTGCGTGACGTTTATTTTTACATTTTGGCTTGCTTTGCCTTTAGATAGGAGCGACAATTTATCAACCAACTATTTTCGAAAACTACAATAATCTTCACTGGTAAAACAAAGATTAAAATACAAAGTTTGATGATGGCTTGCTATTCAACTAAAGCCGTTGCGGGGAGACGTTTGGGAAGTGGTTACTGAAAGGTGGATTTAGGTACTTGAGGTACTTGATTTATTTTTCTAGAGAGATCTCAAGCATACGAGGTACTTGATTTATTCGTATTACAGCTAATAAGAGGATAGGAAAAGATACATTTGAGATCCCTCAGAATCATCGGTGATTTGCCGATGACCGGAGGACAGCTATTTTGTGATAAAGGGTTACTGTTTTTGAGGATCTACAATGGCGTCTGATATCATGAAGGATTGTGAAACTTTGTGTGTTCTCTATTTCATAAACATATCCAATATATATAGATGTACAATGAGATAAGGCCTATCAATACAATGAGATAAGACCTACGAGTGTACAACCTATCAATATTAAATGAGATTGATAATTAAATCACCTGTGCTAATTGAAGACGTCATACTGAAGTCAATCATACAAAGAAAGCACATGCTTTACATGGGTATATTAACCCAAATTCTAGAGACATGATGCATATGTAGGGTGAGATTCGTCTTGGCTCTTATGTTTAAGATAGTAAACTTTTTCCTCTATATAGCAAATGAAATAAATTAGATGACAGGAAGACAATCAGTGCTCACTTTATCTTTAGTAACTTTATGGTTTTGGTTATGCTCTAACCATCTGTTATGTATCAGGAAGAGTATGAAAATGGAGACGATATCACGACTTTGAATGGCGGACATGACTTCCACACATGTTGCATTAAACATTGTCTTACACAGTAGAATTTATGCCCTATTTGAAAGATGGCTGGTCTTGCTACTTATTATCTTCAGTTTCATGTTTAGGATTTTTGTGCTTTTTTAAGTGTCAAATCGACGAAGCTGCCCTGAACGATCAGGTATAAGGACCCAATGCTTAATTACTGTTAGTTAACAAATTATTACATATGTTTAATTTTTATTGAGTATTAAAAATAATCATAGTCAAGGAAACAGTGTTTGGATTTACGCGAAATGAAAAAACGAGTTGTTGACGGGCTTGATAAAGGTGTAAACATGAAGATGTTTGTTTATAAAAACTTCTATTTCTAAAGAAATAAGGAGATACGTTGTTTTAGTATGCAATTGTAAGCACCCTTAGTATGATAACTTAAATTAGCTGCTATATGTTATTTCTTAGTAATATGCATGTATTAGTTACTGCTCATTGGTTTTATCATCCCGAATTGCATCTTAAAATTAAATTATGTATTAAAAGAACATAAACTTCCTTATGCAGGGCTGTACTCCAAAGATGAGATCAACACACAACACAAATGAAGAATGGGGCGCAAAACCGACAAGAAGAATCCCTACATTGGTTGATTTTTGTAATCATCTCACGCGTATCAATTGATAAGTTATGGAAGAACTTTTACGTGCAATAGTTTGGTGCTAAGAGCACCAGTGTTGTAGTTGATAGGATGAATCAGAAGCGGGCTTCATTCAATTGGAGACAATTGCAAGACCATAAAGAAAGGTGAAGTTGCAATCTTAACTATTCATCCAGAATACGCATTTGGTTCAACCGGCTTACATGAGGAGTCTGTAACGTTCTAGCAAATTACATCGTCTATTATGAAATTGACTCGGTTTCGTTTGAAAAGGTATCTGTACATGTACATAAACCTTGAAATTTCCAATAAGCTTACTTCAAAAGGTATATGTACATGTACATTTTCTGGTGTACACCAGAAAATTCCATTGTCTATTATGATGTCAACTTGCTTTCATTTGAAAAGGTAGCAAATTCCATTGCCACCATTATTTCCAGGACTTTTTTGCATCTATGAACGGGGTGAAGTCGAGGAGTATGCTAAACGATTCCCGACAATCGGGTTTGAGAAGGAAATAATGAAGTACAAAAATTGAAGATGATGGTTGCTTCACATAGAAGTTCAAACATATTAACAATCGGCACATGCATTATTTCAGCTTTTGCTGATCGTGAGTTTGTGTAAGATGGATGTTGTTAATGGTTTTTTGTTCCGACGAGCAATATAAGTCGGTTGTTGTTGCTCATGCTTTTGTCTAAGAGTTGTAAAAGTTATTATGCATACTGTAAAATGCAAGCAATAGAAAATCAATCTGGTGACATCTATAGTTTTGATTCTTATCATATCTTTTTAGTTCTGTGTTAGCGAACATGTTAAAAAATTTGAAACAAAACATACGTTAAATAATACAACAAAAAAACACGCCCGCCCGCCACAACACGCAAGCCGCAATTTCGCATGTTTCTTTCATCTTAATTTGCTTTATGAGATTAAAAATACTAGTTTTAAGATATGATTGTGGGAACCAAGGTAATGAACTACCTTCTTATCAATCAAAATTACAAGTATTTAAACAAAAAGTTAAAAGGTATGAAAAAGTATGACAATCAAACAATTAAAAAAGATGAAAGTTAGAAATTATGCTAAATGTCAAAAGTATATAAACACAAATGTTTACAAGATTTTGTGGTTTGGCTAAAAAGGAACAAATGCCGGCTAATGGTGGAGAAGATGAAAACATGACAAGGATAAAACATTGTTATAAGTAATAATTAGATTATATATTTACCAAGTATAAAAAATGAGTATGAAATTTGATAAACTTGGAGTTAATTTTCACTCTTCAAATGTAGTTTCATCGTTATTGAGAATTGAGAAAAAATTATAAAACCAAATATATAAACTATTGGAAGGTGTTAGGCGTGACAGCAATGTAAGTTGGACAAAAATTATCAAAAACTTCTTACACGTATATATTGTTACGACACCAAATAATTAGCTAATTAATAAAAACAAACTTTAAAAGTTCATTTATTAAATTTTATAAGCCACTTACGATATGAGGAGAAAATATCAAATAATAAAATGTCTTTTAAAGAAAATTGATGAAATGTTTACTTCTCGAATTTACCTCCTTTAACTAATTTTAGATTAAGTGTAATTGTGACACTAAAAGACGAGCCACTCTAGATTTTTCTCTAAAAAACACGCTTTAAAAAGATTTATTAAATAACACTTACATACACATAAACAGGTCGATCACATAATCGACCGACTTTTTTTCTTTTTTGGGTTAGACTCTTCCCGAAAAGAGTGTGTAATGGAGGGATGTGTCTGGAGTGTTGGTCGACCAACATGTAGACCGCATAAGTGACCGACCACTACCACTGGTCTTACGTACCACACTACCACCAGTATGCAAAACCCTTTACATAATCGGTTTAGGCGGGATTAATCAATAACTAATCAGATTGACATTTCCGATATGTTTTAGGTACATTGTTAATTATCTCATAATTGATATAACGGTCTATTTTCAGTTTCACTAAATATCTTTATATGTTGCTTGATACATGTTAAGAATTTTTTGCTTGAGTTATATTATCGCATGTTACAACCGTTTGCAATTACATGTTGATTTTTTCACGTTTTATTTTGAAGGTTATACGAAACACTTACCACAATATCGCATATCGTTAATTATCTGTCACTATGAATATCGTTTTTAATTTTTACTCAAACAATCATATTATGAACGTTACACGAAAAACGTACTACAATATTACATATCCTTAATTATTGGCCGCTAGGGATTTTCCGTGCGAGCACGGGTATTCGCCTAGTCATATAGTATATAGATATATATGATTTTCCTCTTTCTTTCTTTTTTTTTCCTAACATAAAACACGTGATTACTTTTGATCGACGTGAACATGTTTAATTTACAGCTAATATGCTCCATATTTAACTCGTCTGATTTATCCATAATTACCATGGGAAATAAAAACTTTAGTCCATCTTTATCGTATCCTTGCATGAATTCCCTTATATCAAGTCTTTATCAATTGTCATTACCAACCTTGGGGGTTCTATAATTGATTTAAGTATTACGATCATCACATCTTAGTATGCACGTAAACCAGAAAGAAAATAAATATATAACCATCGATAGAAATACAGTTTATAATTGATTTATTTTGTTGTTAAAATTTGTTAATTCCTAGACAGAAAACGTGTATAAACAACTTATGCCGAACACCATTTCAGAATCAGTATTGCATCCTTATGGATCAATTAGTCGCGGTACAAACCCTTCGGATTTCACCCTGAGTGCCCGTCTTCACTTCAATATTGCCCATTTTCACCATTGATCTCCCAAACTCAATGTTAAATCTCAATCCAAGCAGTCCCCTTATTCCCAAAAACCGGTTCACTAACGTTTGGGTTGCTGGATTGTTCCATAAGGCAGCATCAGATTCAAGCACTCCCCGCCTATTTCTCAAGTTTGAATAGTATGAATTGTCAAACCTTCCAACACTGCCCGTATCAAGTGTCACACGCCTAGTACCATCACCACCGTTTGGGCATAAGTTTCTAAGCGTTGGAAGGAAAGCTGCGTCAATAGTCGGGTCAGGACCGTTGGTGTTGTTGTAGTTGTATAGCCTGTAGCTAAATAATGCACATGCTGCTGTCCCTATGGTGTGTGCTCCTGCAAATTAAATAAACCATGAAAGACATTAGTTACTATGTTTGATTGCTAGGTTGTGCTATCCAAATAAAGTGTTAAAATAATTAATATTGGCGATTAATCAACTTACCACTAAGGGCAACAAGATCTTGGCTGTTAAGTCCTTTGTCAGAAAACTTCCTGATTTGAACGTTAATAGGATCATTGAAAGCAGGCAGATTTGCAGTATCAGCCGCTCGTGAAACTAACCCATCTCTGCGACCCAATGGGACTGACCAGCCTGTTCCTCCAGTCTGCAATGTCCAAAAATTCGAATAAGTACTGGTGTTAGCCGTTTACGTACATAAACAACAAATATTGTTGCATGATCATAAAATGACTGTAATTAGGGCAAGTATGTAATTACCTGGACAACAGAATCACGTGCAGCAAGGGCAAGAATGTCAGCACAAGACACCACTCCTGGGCAGGCAGTTTCGAGCTGCCTTTTTGCAGCATCAATAACTTCAAAGCCTCTCAGCAATGAATTAGGTGGCGCAGTTTTCTCAGAAGAGGCACCATCAATTAGAATAGACGCATCACATCCATTAACGAAGCAATCATGAAAGAACATTCTTAGTAAACCAGGTGCAATTGTAGGGTTGGCTCGGACAGCAGAATTGACAGCATTTTGCACGATGGACTCGGCCCTTGGGCAAGAGGTACGGTAGAACCCAAGTCGAGTTCCTTGGCCAAGTGTCAAGGTGATCAAGGTGGCTAACAAGAGAAGACACAATATGGGCTTTTTGTCATAGGTAAGAGCCTCCATCACTAGAAAGCTGATATTTGTAAATTTATAAGTGATTAAAGTCTATGTAAGATTTTCTAGACGTTGGATATTGTTTTTGATGTGAAGTAAGTGTGGAGATATAGAAGGTATTTATAGTGATTGGGAGTGTATACAAGTCAAACATGCTGCATGTGATAAATAGTAAACAAAGTCGGCAACTAGAGATATGAAGAAGGGGGGAAATGCATGGTAGGATTCAAGTTTCAAACTTTTATCAATTTGATGGTTACAGCTCATATAACTAAAGATAAAACTTTATTTTATACTAATGAATGAAAGGTTTTGCTAACAATAACTCTGGGTTGTGTTTAAGGCTTATCATTTTGTAAAAATAACATTGAATGAACTCATTATTTTTATATTTATACATATTTAATGATTATAATCATAGAATGTGTTGTTAAACAAGGAATGTTTGTACTTAATTCATGGTTGATTTTTTAATTAAGGTAAACTTAAACACAACCCTACGTATATATTTTTTCCTTCTAAAATGAATTCTACGTATGATATATATTTGTGCAAATTGACATTGCGTATATCAGTGTATGAAGTATCTAATATATTATTTTAGTTCCTTCATAACAGATCATTTTTTGAAAAACTTGAGTTTGCGCGTTACCCCACGTTTAAAAGCCATGTTTTGAGTAATTTATAAATAATATTTGATACGTCACTTTAAGACTTGTGTAGAGAGCTTGAGAGCAAAGATTCTTAATAACAATCTTAAACATACCTTTATAAAAAAATTGAGTTTTTGTAATACATTACTTACTTAATTTGATAAAATCCAATATAGTATCTATGAAGATACTACAATGGGATGCATGCAACCATTGCTTGTTTCTTGATTAGTTTGGTTACGATCACATAACGAACAAATATACAGACAGTCTACATCATCAATATAAAAAAATTACAAACAGAAGAAGAATCCAAACGCAAATCAATCTTGGCAGGTGTGGCATTGACCTTGATTTTGTGCGTCGTCTATTGTGTGATGTTGATTTAGGGACTGATCGAAGATCAACTCTTTGCTACATGTAGTGTAGTCGGATATATAATGAGGAAAACAAGAAAATCGGAGAAAAAAAACGTAAAATGACACTTTTATAAGATACTTTAGAAAAAATAAGTGCTCATATGAGATATAGGCATATAAATTTTCTTTTACACAAGATTAAACGTCAGTATTTGTTGTATGAAAGGTTTTGCTTTCTCTCTAATTTTTCTGTATCTCGATTTATACAAATTAAAGAACATTTCCAATATTTAGCTAGCGAGTATAATTATATCAGAATATACAATAAATTACGAGTACAAAACAACTTTAAATTAGAATAAACGCAATGTATAACTCAGACATAACGACCCATTCTTAATTGGGCAAATTATAAAAAAGTGTAATCAACTTAACACTTTTTGCTATTGTACTTAACACTTTTTGCTATTGTGTTTAGGCAACTTTTTTTTTTTTTGTTAAACTATCAATTAACTTTTGAATTTCGACTATTGTGTGTGGTAAGTGACTATTTTACCTCTATGTTTTTTAACCAATCTGTTAACCGTGAAGGATAAATTGATTATTACATGTGGGCAAAATACACACAATATTCGAAATTTAAAAGTTAATTGATTGTTTAACAAAAAAAAAAGTTGCCTACACATAATAGCAAAAAATGATAAGTTGGTTACACTTTTTTATAATTTGCCCTTCTTAATTACATGCTGTCCGCATCAAATTATGGTAACAGTGTTTTCAGCATTAGTCAACTATTAGACTATTAGACACAGATAAACTTGTGACATATCGTAATTCTCGAATATAAAAGATAGATATTTAACCATAAGAGGCCTAGTTTGTTCCACACATGGAGTTGTCCAATAAATGATGAGACCGATTCAACTCTAAAGTTGCTACGCAAATTGTTCATAGTTTGACTTGGGAAGGTTATCTATCTTATGATGTTGAGGTTTAATGGACTCTTTCACCTCTTCTATGAGGGATGGCAACTGGACACGAGAATCCGATAATGGGACACGAGAATCCGATAATCATTGTCTTCATCATCAACCCGTATCCGGTTCCCAAAACCAATCTACATTCCATCTTCTAAGTAAACCTTGTCCGCGAACGGGAAGTATTTTCCCTGTCCCTATCAGTATCGACTAATATCATTTGTTTCCAGATACAGTTATATCTTTTGATAAAAAAGCGTAAAATTTCAATGCAAAAATTTATTCAAGCCGATAACTATATTGTTGGACGCACGGAAATAAATATAAAACTTAATTAAAGCTTGTAGGAACGAAATCACAAGAAGGATATAAGTAATTACAAACGTTAAAAAATGTTCCATAGAAAGTGCATTGATGAGTTTTTTTAGTATCACAAAGACCCTTTAAAATCCCTTGATATGTTATTGGTGTAACGTAATCATACTCGTAATTACTATTAATCGGCATGTTAAAATTCTCTGGTCACTTTTACGTACCACATAGATAA
Source organism: Tanacetum coccineum (assembly GCA_026074375.1). Taxonomy (NCBI): domain Eukaryota; kingdom Viridiplantae; phylum Streptophyta; class Magnoliopsida; order Asterales; family Asteraceae; genus Tanacetum; species Tanacetum coccineum. The sequence goes on from BQNB010000091.1 coordinate 123,249, forward strand.
AGAAATAATTCAATATGGTAACATACATGTTAATTACAATTAGTTTATCTGAAAAGAAAATTAGAATACCCAAAAAATTTACATAATCATTACTAATTATTTTACATCTGTTTTGTATGACTCTGTTTTAGTTTGATCTATTCTATTCGCATGTTTATATGAGTTATGTAAATATAAATGGTTGTTGTTTAAAAAAAATGCTTGCTGTTCCAAAAAGAAAAAATTATGTACGTATAAACCATACTAAGTATAAGTGAGAAATAGAAATAATATAATTTCTATATAAGAAAGTAAAATTAAACCTATGTCACGCCAGATGTCGACTGGATGCAACGCAAGGTCTATGTATGAGGCCGGGGCGAGTTTGAGTAAGGATATCATATGCATTATCAGTATATATTTACTAGATCACATTTACATTGGTTAGTTAATTATGTCTGAGCATGCTTATTAGGTTTTATATTGAATTATACTAGAATAGTTCGTTTGCTTGAACAACTTTTGTGGAATAACAAGCAAAAGAACCCGCGCGTTGCGGCGGAGCTAATTTTTTCTCGAATAATTTTTTTTTACGTTTCAGGGTTTTTTTTTTGCGATGCGTTATGACGGGGCTAATTTTTAATATTTTCCTTTTTTGTATGATTCGGGGAAAAAAAATTGCGTTGGGACGGGCTAATTTTTTCACGAATATTTTCTTTTTTTGGGACGGTTTTGTAAATTTTTTTACGGGAATCTTTGTGTAAGAAAATCGTAAATAGTTAAAAGTTGAGGGACCGTTTTGTATTTTTTTTACTTTGGGCCAGTATATTAGTAACAATTTTTTTTATATAGCTTATGTGTTGGGCCTCATGTTTAAAGTGTTTTTTTTTTGCTATATGGGTTTTTTTTAATATAATGGGTTGTACGTTTGTGACCATATCGATTATTTTAAAGTTATTAGGTATCGAAGATGTTTCCGCGGGTATTTTTTTTATCTGAATAAATCGAAACTTTTGTAATATTTTTTTCCCCTCCTACTTTGTGCATACAAATTTAAAAAAAAACAAAAACAAAATAATTAAAAAAAAAACTAAAATCGGGCTGGCCCAAAATGAGAGCCCGTTACTGTAGCAAGTGGCCCACTGTCAAAACGACAGTGGATTTGACGCCTAATGTGTATATTAGTAATTAGTAATATGATCCATAGTGGATTTTGTCCTAACGCGGAACAAAGAATAACAAAGATATTAAATCTTTGTTTTTACCAGTCCTTCTTTTGTTCATTCATCCGATTGATAACAACAATCATTAATGGTTTTGTTTTATTCGCATGGCATGACTTGTATACAAAGATTATTTGATTTATAATTCTTTTCTCATTAACCATTCGAATGTTATCTCTTTTGATATTTGAATTGGTTTTGAAGCAAGATCTAGACACTTGGTGTTTGATATACGTGAAGTAAGACTATGCATCGCGAAGTTGCTTTTTTGACTTGTTGTATTGTGAGCAACTGTAGAAGTGGTAACTTAACCACTTTGTTTCATTACATTGGCTGTTGACTTCAATGGTTAGTTTTCTATTTATCATTTTGTTTATTTATTGTATGTTAATCATATGCACCTTACTTGATCCATACCGTGCGTTACTCGTTGATGTTAATGATTTAACAATGATTATCAAAATACTTCAACAGTGGCCATCATGACACGAGTTCAACTCGTTTGGTGTTTTATGGGTTACACACATATTTAAACACGCTTAGGGTCTGCATTGAAATGCTCTTTTTATTTATTTTATTTTAATTGGAAAATTATGGCAATTATATGCAATATTTGCCATAAATAATGAATAAACACCTAGAATCAACACAAATGTTATTTGATAAAAAGAAGAATAGATTAAAAATTAAATGTTAATTAAGCTGCCATGTTACTCTATTCTTGTTTTATCTCGGCCTAAGACTCACGCAATCATGCTATATGATGGATGTGGCGATCTAGGTACTTTAGCAGAAAACCTGTGAGAGAGAGTCTTTTGGTTTCTCACAATTGGAGAAGAACTCTTTTGAGAACTCGAGGCATTATATGATTTATTGCTTTCAATATAAGAGTTTATCTTCAATTATACTCTAATTTTCTGTTTGTTTTAATTGTTTATATGTGATATGCCATATGATGCTCAATATTTGCAAAGGACTTTATGAAACTCTTAAAAACGGACTTACACTTATAGAGAAACTTGGATTAGACATGTCTAATATTACATACGTAATTATACTCCTTGTGACCAGTTATGTGATTATTTTGCAAAAACGAGATTTTTGGTCTAATATTTAATCATGACAATTAAAAACTATGAAATTTGATTTCTTGTGTAATTTTAGTTTTTATGTGCGCAGTATGGGGTTGAATTAATCTTTAGTCTTATCTCGCCCCACTACATGTTTCGGCATATGAGAGAATTATTGGAATTACTTGTGTCTTCAGATGCATGTAGGATTACAATATAGGGTTTGATCAAATTTGAATTCTTTCAACCATATTGGCAACTAATAAAAACTAATGTTAACTAAGGGTTTACTTAACATTATAGCATTCATTAGGCAATTGGAATAATTCGGACTCACCCATTGTTGAAAACAAACTAGCAAGAGAAGTTAAGGCCAGGTTTTGCTAGACTTCCCTAAAGATGTCATGTTTTTTAATAAGCTTCGACGTTGCATGTTTCTCCGCTTTGTGTGCGTTCTAAATGATAAGCTACCCGTAGAACATTTGACAAAATGATGTCTATACAAAAAAGGTTAACAATTTATTTTCTTTACTTTGTGCTAAAAGTTGTTTTGGCATGGCTTTATTGTACACGGATTTTTGTCAACGTATTTTGTTAAAAATTTATGTGTATGCCCTAATATGAAATTTTTAGTCTATGGCCAAGCAAAATGAGAACACGTGCATTTGGATTGTCTTCTCTGGTCAGACCTTAGGGCCTTTCCAACCCATGTGCGAATTTTTTCCATGGTCAGACCTTTGTCAATTTTCGCACGTTCTCTTTTGGTCGACTCTTAAATATGAGTTACCTGGTCAGTACTCGGACCCGAGGATAAGATGAGACGTATTATGCTTTTGACATTATATATTGGAGTTACTTGATGTCATAAGTCTCATAAATCTAAGAGTTGCATTTACAATGCAATTAATGCACGTCGGTCTTACCTATTGCCTAATTGTTTTTTCACTGGTCAGACCTCTGGTTATTATGTGGCGTGAGGCAAGTTGGATCTTAGTCTTATTAGTAATTAATTGGGTAGTTAATTCTTTTAAGAATTTAATTATCAAAAATACTAAAATTGAACTTTCTATGTTCTGATTAATTGTGTTATTGCAACATAATTCGTAAACAAAAGTTTGTTTTCTCATAAAAAGACACAACTTAGTGCTTTCTTTATGGTAAGAATAGTGAGAACTTAATCTATTTCTTTCCTTGATTGGAAAGTATAAGATAGGGTTATATTGAATTTTTATCAATTATATTTAACTCACTTTCAATCTTTCATGGCCCTTTTTTGGTTTTGAAAAATTTTGTAAGATTTGTGGTAACTAGAGTGAAAACATTGTTGTTTATAGATAACCAAAATAAGGACATCTTGCATTGTCACGGATTGTAGGAGTTTTAAACCGTAATGAGTAAATAAAATTGCTAGCAGGTCTTCTAGGTAAATTTTCTTAGACTCGATTCATTCCTTATAGTGCTAAACACCCTTGTGGTTAGACAGACAGATTAAGGAGGAAATGCATGCTAAATATTCAAGTTAATGAATACATGATGGCTAGTCCCTCATCTACATAAGTAGAACTTCCATATACCTGCCAATTACCTAAGTACATTACTACTTGTAGGCATTCAAAAGAGTAGGAAAGTAAATAAATCGTTATTTGTTTTCTACTGGTGATGTAACACTTACAATGTTGACAACAAATCCAGTGGGAGCTTTGCGTTTTATAACTGAAATTATATTCATGTGAGGTTGTAAATTTCAGTGGGAGCTACAAGATTCATTTCCTTGTAAGTTGCCCATATTATTTCTAGCTTGCTTTGAAATAATATATTACTTTCCGAATATGAACAACCATTGTTTAAAGGAAGATTGCATTTTATTTTATAGGATAACTACTTGTTGCTTTCCTAAAATGTTATCTATAAAATAATAATTCACAATTCCTTATTCAACATTATGGTTTGAAATTACTTGTAATATCTATGACACTATTCATTTGTTTAAACAAATCAATACGTTGGCGGTATGGTTTTGTCTTCTTTAGGAATGGTTGTCCGTATACACAAATGGGAGGAGAGAGAAAAGTAATTTAAGTGTGTGCAAGGAACAACATATAACAATATGATTAATTGGTTTCTCTTGACCGCAAGGTAAGAAAAAGTTATAAATCTACTAGGATTTAACACACAAGATGTTTGTTTGCCCATTACATTTTAAAAGTCAAGATATATTATAAAATACTTCAACTTATTGACTATATGATTTAGTTCAAAATAAATTATGGGTTAATTATATTAATCTGATTATAAAGGTATGAAATTAACTTGAAATTTCCATTGAACTCAAAGAGTTTGCGTTCATCAATTACTTTTGTTAGATTAATTATGTTTTGTTAAGACATTTTTATTATAAAGTCCTTGATATATATAAATGACTAATAACATAAAGTAAGATAGTAAATTATTTGTGTCTCTTGTTCAACACATTAAACATGATGTTCCTCTGAATTATTCGGAGATTGTAACGTATTAAAATTTGACATGTTCTGTTTTCTTAAATACACATGAACATAGAGTTAACATAAGGTCCTTGAATTATTCAAAGACATATAATGTGTTTGATATGTTTTGGTTTCTTGTAAACACGTGATCACAGAATTTTTAAACTGTTATGTCTTCTTGTGAACACATGAACATGGAGTTAATGTATATATTCAATAAATATACATTATAGCATGCACTTGTTGTAAAATTCTGTGTATTCAATTTGGCTCGACCCAATTGGTGAGTATTTGATCCAATGAGAATATGTTATTAGGAAATTCTTGATAGAGTCTCATAATTTCCAATACTGCATAGAATATCACACTATTTATGGTATGTCTAATGTGTTGAATCAAAACGTATATTCATATTGTTTGATTTCTGTTAACTTTAATTGCTATACTCTCTAAAATTGATCATGTTTTAAAAATTTACGTGTGTCATGGATACACTCAATATAGTTCCAACCTAGAAGGTATTCAAGACATTATCCTTTTATGGATCTCATTATGTCTTGATTAAAGTTCTGAAATTTGTTAATATCTTATGAAGGATATTATTAACAAGCTAGAGAGGAGAACTATAAAATGTATTTTGTTGTCCCAATTAAGAATAATTTATTGTTGCTTAAATACTTAGTACTTTAGATTTCATCTTACTTAGAAAAGTAAGTGGGGGCAGGCATCTATAGATCTTGGAAAAATATAGTACTAATTAATAACTTCTGATTCACTTGCTGAGTCATACGTAAGGTTTTGTAATAACATGAAAATGTTGAACCAAAGTATAATGTAACTCTCATTCATAAATTCATAAGGATGCCTTATCAATGGAGTGATATTTTTATATCAATGTTGAGGAATATTAGTTAAAGGATCATATTAACTGTAACTAATATAGATGAATTATCAACATCTTTAAAATTGATAAATTTCTTAGAACTGTGAATGAAAAGATGCAATCTTAAAGACAATCAATGTATTGAGATTGATTGATCTTTCATCATATAGTATTAAATGTGGGTGTTGAAATTGAGGTTTTCTTTTGAAGAAGGCTCATTAGGTCAAATGTATACATTTTAATGCCTTGACTGATGACAAGGTTTTAAATCTTTCTCAAGGCAAATTGACTATTGATTACATCTTTTCTTTCGCTACACGCACCTCCTTAGTTGGATAACGTCATTCGAATATTTGGATTAAATACTCTAGTTTGATCTTGAATGTTTTGACCGATTCGATTTGCATTTTGATTTGACTACAACTTTTGTGATTTGAATGCTAAATTTCCGTAATGGTCTATTTAATTTTGAGATCCATTTTATTTATCATCTCCTTTTTAGTTATTGTATACTCAGGATTAAATAGGTGCGAGCTTAAATGAGTGAAACTATTTGTATTTTTGTGACATAACAGCGACCATGTACTGACTACATTTTATTGACAGATTTCCGACTGACTTGACTGACTTTTTCTGACGATTTTCCGACAGAAAGTTTAGCGACAGACTTCTGACGGGAAAGTCACTGACAGATTTCTGACCTGTTTTTTCAGTCGGTGTTTCCGACAAATTTCCGACGGATAGCAATTACCGACCAGTAATCACAGACGACCTTTTTCCGTCACAAATCTGTCGGAAACAGCTGTTACCGACGGATTTCCGACGGAAATGGCTGTCACTGAAGACCTGTTATGTAGTAGTGTGTTTTGTACAATTCAAAAAACAACATGTTATTAAATTTAAATATTTCATAATAATAATTTATGACAATATTTCTATTAAAATACTTGCATAATTTTGTGTTTATAATATATAATAATTTGTATAACATTACACAAACAACTACAAAAATAACATTATTGTAGAATCTTAACATATTGATCCGATCTTTAATCTCGATTTTATAAAGACGAAAACAATTCTAAATAAGATCACGATCTTGCAAACCTTGGTGCTACTTATTATTTTTAGCCCCAATCCAAATTCATTTAATCTATTTTGATCAATTTCTGCAATAAATAACATTGTTCAACTTCAACACCAACTTGGTCTAACTTACTTAGGATTCAATTTATTCTTCTCATTTTGACAAAAAGGGTACATATGATTGACCATCAATTTAACTTATGTTGACATGTCATCTAATATGATCAAAATAATTAGTCAACTGCTCTGCCAATGTAAAAAGATAAGATTTATAGATAACATTTGGTAGTATATGTTTTCTCGCAAGCGCGTTTCTTGTCCTAGCAAAACCCCAATATGTTCGTGGTACCCACACGCATGTTACCTTCTATTTTTGTCACGTATATAAAATCTGATTAAAAGATGCATGAGTATGAGTGAAGTTGAACATATACCTATAATGTCTGTCTATTTCTTATTTAATCTTTATTTGACTTTTTCATATCTTTCAAGTCATCTCAAGGTTATATTCTAATTTCTATAAAAAGAAAGTGGTGTGAAATCAAGACTAAAATCATATGATTTGATGGATTCCATAACTTGCCTTAACGTGAAGCAACACTTGTTATTTTTCTAATATACGATTCAAGGGCAGTGGTTGGTTCTAAACCAAAACACTTGGACTCGATCATATCCAAAAGTCAATGGTGCATTACTTAATAACTAAGTTGTGAAACACGATCTCTCGTGAACCGTGATGTTGCTGTTTAATCTCATACATGCAAAACCTTTGCGCTATTTTCTTCTTTTGACATAGAGGTATATAAGACTAGTGGTAAATAGTAACGACCCTCTTTTCACCTCCAACTCTAATGCCATTCAGCTTCTTTTTTTCCAGAAAAACTTCTTTAACTAATTAATATATAACAAGGAGACCGAAAACACTACAAAAAGAAATCCTTAAACCTAAATATACCCTAAAAAACAATTTAATAAGATACCCCATACACATACATCTCACCCTACTTGGTCCACTACTACAAAAAACGTTAAAAAGATCGGTTGAAAACCTTTATAAAGATCGGTTATGAACCACTCTATACAAGGGTGATCTATATGAGTGAAACACATATAGATCGGTTAAGAACCGATCTGACTAATACAACAAATAGATCAGTTATTACTTAAGAACCCGATCTATAAAGTAGATTTTCAAAACAAATTTTATTTTATTGAAACACATATTTTTTGGATATTTCTGTTCAATCACACAAAATACACTAATATTTCAATACACGTGTTGAACAAAATCATCATCTTACAATACAAACCAAATGGCAAAATATTTTGATCACATGTCATTTCTATTAACTAAGAGATGCAACATTAAGCTTGAAGGCAACCCACCGTTATCATCTTCAGAGCTCTCAGAATCCTCCTCTTGACATGGTGATACAAGCCATTTCTTTCCTCGACAATTCTTTTTGTCAATGATTTTAAGGCATCCATCGGGGTGGAACCTCCCAATATCCCCTGTGTGGAACCAACCCATCCCACTTTCATCAACCTACACCAACAAGCCAAACATCAGGAAACAACCTATGAATGAGTCAACATGAGCAATGCGATGATACAAACCTTGTAAATTCTTTATTGAAGTAACTAGAAATTACACTATACCAACCAACTCAAACTTCACCTCTGGGCATTGGTTTGTCCGATGTTAAATACCCGCCTTCATCCATGAAACAAGCTGCAATGCGAGTAAAAATATTTACATAATAAACAAAATCTAAAACTAGATTAGAAAATATGTTTTTCTTTTATGTTTAGAATTTTTTGTACCTTAATATACGCACAAGGAAGTGGTGGACTAACACGCCCAACGGAATTATCATCTGCCTCAGAGAAAGCAGCTCCAGCACATGTTTCTGTTAGTCCATATCCTTGACCAATTGGATCCCTGAAAAGTGTAACAGAAGATGTATACAATTAACACACGTTTCAAATAACCACTTAATATATATAACAAAAGGTTGATTTTTAGCTCATTCCATTCCTACAGGCCAACAAAAAATGATAACATAATGAAATGATCCATTCCCAAGGATTTCGTTTCAACAAAGTCGCTTTCATAGCCTCATACATCTGCTTATGCAAATTCCCTCTCAAATTATCATGCAAAACCGAATCAATATAACACGGCGATAAACACAACACACTAAAGAATATCACCTTCTTATTATCCTCCTTAAGTTCGATATATGACAACCTTTTCTCAGCCAAACACCATCAGCATTTGTCTATGATGCTCTTTCACTTCCCGCTAAATCCACAAAGTTCTGCACATCATTGCATTTATCTGATTTTAGTTTGTTGTCTATCATATTATACTCCTGGAATTCGTATATATACTCAAATTCAAATGCTAAAATACACCAGACTTGAAACAAAGGATCTCACACGGTCTGAAGTGTCCCGGAGTGTGCTTTCTATTATCTGCATTGACAAATAACTTATTTAACAAATTATCTTGCTTTAAAAACGTATATACAACAAAGCCATAGAACACCAACTTATTAATCATGAGGTATAAGTACATCAAGTAGACCATGTTTGCGAGTAAATTCATATACTTACCACTCTTCTTATTAGATGTGATCGAGAACTAGTATCGTTTAAAGGTATAGAGCACCAACTTAAATTCGTCTTGTTTCAACTTCGGGATAGTTAATTGAAACTCTCCTAAATCCCTGACTATATGTGCGTTGATATCACTGATTTTGTATAACTTATCGGATATATTAATGGAGCAAAATATGCAAACAAAATTGATAAATATCACTTATACCGCTAGTGCACCCACAACAACACTTTAATTACTTTCAACCATGGTTCTAAAAGGCTCTCAAAGGCGCGAGGCGTGACCTTCACGCCACGCAATAGACCAAGGCTTGGGCTTAAGGCTTGACGTGAGATGAGGAGTGAAAAAACGTGATGCGTGAAGGCTTTTTTGAATTCAATTTCGATAAAAATCGTATTTTTATATAGAAATGAAAATTATTACATGCAAAGATAGTTTCTTGACTTTATTCCTTATGTATGACACTTTTTGTAAACTCAACATATTTGTAATATGATATAAATATATAAATTTATAAATATTTTCATATTTTGTGCCGCCTTAAGTCACGCCTTAAAAACGTCATGGCTCGCAAAGGCGTGAGGCTTGGCCATGCCGCCACGCCACGCCTCACGCTATTTATAACCTTGCTTTCAACCATTAAATGTAATACATCATTTACTTATTATATAGAAAGTACCAATTCATTATAAAGCTACAAACCATACAAACCAAACAAAATTGATAAATAATTCTTATACCCAAATAAAACATTTATAACTCATGAGATTGAAACCAAAAAAAATGCAAAAAAGTACCAAATTGACAAACAGTCTTCATCAAGTTACCAATGGCCATTGTAAACCATGTATCTTGAATCTACCATAATTCATGAAATTGGAGATGTATAATAGATATTAACAATGAGATAAACATATATATACTCATATTAACAATTAATTTAACGAAAATCGAGCCCTAACTTCGAGATTGAAAAGAACCCGGCCTAGTTTGAGGTTTAACATATAGAATTAGCCTCAAGGACTTCGAATTGATGATAAATCAAATGTTAAATGATGTTTTTTAATAAAGAACCAGTCATACTCCAAAGTTTACATAGAGCCTGTTTTCGAATAAAAGAGAGCTTTACCTAGGGGGCTCTATGTCACTTTTTGTAGTAGTGTGGTGAACGGTGGTGGTGTGGTGAACGACGACGATGGTGTGATGAACGACGGCGGCGACGACGGCTAATAATGGGGTTGGGATGAAGTGGAAGTGAGAAGCTGGTTAGGGTTACGGGTTTATGATGTTGGTGAAGGAGATTGTGAAAAGTTAAATGAAAAGTTTTGTTTAGTTGAGGGTATATGAAAAGTTTATTTTTGGTAAAGGGGCGGGTATATGAAAAGTTGAAATTGAAAAGCCTGGTCAAGTAAACTCGTAAATAAATAGATCGGGTTTTTTGTGTACCACCCATCTTTTTAAGTAAAAACACAAATAAATGGGTTTATTTGGTAACAACCGATCTATTTGACATAAATAGATCCGTCTTTAACAATAGTGATCTTTTTGAGGTGATATATATGAGCTTTTGTGTAGTAGTGGTCGTCTGTTTGATCGACTTCTTGCAAAATCGTCTTTTGGCACGCGTCTAGTTGCAAAATGTCCCTATGTCCTGTTACCACCGGTGTAAATAACATATTGTGTGTAAAAATTTATTCATCTATTAAAATTAAGGATTGAACCCATGCGATGTGTGTACTCTTTTAAATGTTTTGTATCCTTATAGTTGATAACGAGTTGGCATATTGCTCGCGCGTTACGACAAGGCTAACCTAATGTCAAAAAATATTTAGCTTCGATAATAGTGTGTTTTCGGTATTTTGGTATGTTTTAACAATTTTTTGGTATACAATCGTTATTGTAACAAAGAATAATGGGCCGGGTACTTTTTATCCATATATATTATAGATTTACAATTTGGGCCGGCCACATGCGCTAAAAGGAGCCCGGCTAAGGATCCAAACATTCTTGACATTTTTCATAAAAGCGTGCGTATTTCAAAAGCAATGCAATATTGGGCTCGTTTTGTTCGCAATTCGAAGATCTTTCCGCGGGTTTTTTTTATCTGAATGAATCGGTAGATATGTGTTATATATTTAATAAATAAAGTTTATTATATAAAAAGTCGTAAATAGTTAAAAGTTGAGGGTCCAGTTTGTAAAGTTTTTTTCCATTTTTGGCCGATTGTTTTTTTTTTACTTTAGGCCAGATTTACGTATGTCAGAAGCATTGCAATATTGAGCTCGTTTTGTTCGCAATTCAAAAATATTTCCGCGTGTACTTTTTTATCTGAATGAATCGGTGGATATGCGTTATATATGTGATAAATAATGTTTATTATATAAAAAAGTCGTAAATAGTTAAAAGTTGAGGATACGATTTGTAAGTTTTCTTTTTTTCCTATTTATATTAAAGTTCAACATTTTTTATAAAATCGTGTGTATTTCAGAAGCAGTGCAATATTAGGCTCGTTTTGTTCGCAATTCGAAAAAAATTCGGCAGGTATTTTTTTATCTGAATGAATCAGTATATATGTTATATATTTGATAAATAAAGTTTATTATATAAAAAGTCGTAAATAGTTAAAAGTTAAGCGTCCGTTTTATAAAGTTTTTTTTTCCATTTTCAGCCGGTGGTTTTTTTTACTTTGGGCCATATTTACGTATGTCAGAAGCATTGCAATATTTGGCTCGTTTTGTTCGCAATTCGAAGATCTTTCCGCGGGTATTTTTTTATATGAATAAATCGGTAGATGTGTGTTATATATTTGAGAAATAATGTTTATTATATAAAAAAGTCGTAAATAGTTAGAAGTTGAGGGTGCATTTTGTAAATTTTCTTTTTTTATATGTATATTAAACTTCAACATTTTTTATGAAATCGTGCGTATGTCAGAAGCATTGCAATATTGGGCTCGTTTTGATCGCAATTCGAAGATCTTTCCGATTGTATTTTTTATCTAAATGAATCGGTAGATATGTGCTATATATTTGGTAAATAAAATTTATTATATAAAAAATCGTAAATAGTTAAAAGTTGAGGGTCCATTTTGTAACATTTCATTTTTCCTCATTTATGGGCCTTCCTCATTTATGGGGTGAAAAAGTTTTTTTTTAATTTGGCCCAAGTTCGGCCCGATGTCAAAAGCGACACCGGCGTCATGCAAATTAAGATATTGTTCAATGACAAGGTTTTATTACCCGCGCGTTGCCGCGGGGCATCTAGATACGATAGTAATGTGTTCAGCGGAAGGACAACTCTTTCGCGATACAATTTTGCAGCTAAGATCAAGCAATAATAAGTGCATAATAGAGTAGCAAGCATAACTATAGAAAAGACACAACAAGCGGTTGGGAGAAATGTCTAAGGTCCCTCTAAAATATAAAACCAAATGACACAATAAGTGGCGTTTCTTAAAAAAAATGATTGTCCGGATGGTCGTAATAAGTAACTCTACAAAAAAAGCATTGGACTTGTGCCTCCAAGATTATCTATGATTCTTGACCCGTTAGGAACCCGAACCTTTGTGACATCTCGATTACACTTTCCCGGTCACAATTTGCACACACAATAACCTGTTTTAAATATTACACTTCAATACTCTTGTCTGTCAGAATCCCATATGCACTAAAAGAAAACCAAAACGATGTTATATTTGTAACAAATCAAATGGATACGATACAGAGTATAGGTTAGAATCAAATCGGTCGCAAGAGACAAAAATGACCCAAAGTGATTTTGGGTCCGTATAACCTCCTAGATCGTTAACGCATATATATATAGAACAAATTACATAAGCCCCCTTTGCTCCGGCTGCTAGAACATACTAGGGCCAGTTACTAATTCTAAACAATCTAAATACACCCGCATCCGAATCCTGAATGAGGCCTACATATAATAATAACATCAGAAAGGAAGCAACTTTTTACTATATACTTTTGAGGTTTTGCAACTGCATGAGACCATCAAGCTTATGGACAAATATTTTGCAAAAAAGGAGCATCATAGTATAATTTTAAGCTACTTAAGTCACTTTATCAAATCTGCTAGTATATAATACATAACTTCAAGAAACCTTCCACACGAAGGTTTTTGAGCATCAAACAATTTAAATTGATTAAAGGTAAACTATACATATGATTACTGGTTAGTCCATGAATTGTCTTAGTAGTTTGGTTTACATTATGTTCCCTCATATTATATCTTGCTCCATTCGTATAACCTGTAGTACGGTCTTTTGTTAGACATATTTTTCTATCAATTGTTCAATCTTTATATATAAAAAAAGTCTAGACATCAACTTTATTCTACCTCAAATAGAATACAACTATTTATGCAAAGTTCAACATGTATCAAAAAGAAATAAAAGTGTCACCGACACATATTTTGTGTGTAGTATTTATTTTCCTTATTGAAAAAACAATGTTGTCACTTGTATATGTATGATGTAATCTGTGACTTGATGGGGGCAGGCGGTTCTATACCGTAAACATTGTAACATTGTTAATTCAGTAGCTATTTAAACAAATATAAGGTCAAATGTACAGTGGTAAGCAGTTATAAAGAAAATGGGGGTTGTTTGTATAAATCACTTATCATCTAATGAAATCACCTGCAACTCCACTTGAACAGCACTTAACAATTGATCAAACTAAAGCAACACCTGTTAGTTCACATGTTACCCAACCCGCCCATTTTGAGATGTTACATCCACACCGATAGTTTAGAAATTAGTTAGCTTATTGATGTTACTAATTTCCTTAAACAACTTATAGCTTCTGTAGAACGATGTTACTAATTTTGATCAGTTAGTTTAGAAATTAGTTAGCTTCTTATTCGATCAATAACATATCAGAGATGTGCAAAAAACAATTGTTGCCACATATAGCCGTAAGGGGTGTTTCGATATTTCCTTAAACAACTTATGCTTAATTATATTAACAACTTATTAACTTAAGCATTGTCAAAACACGATTAAGGTGAACCAAGAGTCCTAAACAGTAAACACCTTAACGTAACTGAAGTTCAGCTATATCCAAATACTTAAAAACAAAATAGTTATACACGTCAACGAATAATATCTTATAAGTCTGACCTCGGCAGCCTGAATCGAGATATGGGTTGCCCACAACCTTCGTTGCATCCACATCGATACCCATCATCATGCACAACAATAAAGTAGTTGGTTTCTTTGCACTCGATAGCCTCACTGCAATCCCAAGCAAGATTGTATATCAGATTTCCACACGGACAAAAACGATTCGTCGTTAGCAATTTAAATAGCAGAAAGTGAAACATACTTTGAAACGGTTTTCTCATTGTACTCACCTCATCATTGATATCAATACATTTAGGAATCACCGTCTCAATTGGCATCTAGTGCTGGCTGAATCATTGGCTATAAGGAGTCCCATACTCTCGTAACAACATGTCACAGCTAGTAATTTTAATCTCGCCAAAACACAATGGGTTGCCAACTTTAGGATCTATCATAATTCAACTTCTATAAGCTGCAAAAAAATTAATCATTTTTACTTAGAATAGCCTGATATATATCTCGTTTGACTATCTTATCTAAGGAGTTTGAGCAGTTTGGACATAAGTTGAAAAGGGCAAGTTTATACCTGATATTCACATTAATATATTGTAAAACCCCTCGAGATAGAGTCAACTATGCTTCAATGCAACTCTTCGGACCGGTCATACTAAAATATAACCCCTCGAGATCTCCAGTGTAACCTGATAATAACGGCATACAACATAATCACATAATCATTTATAATAAAACATGCAATTGAAAAGAGTGTTTGGAGTATCAGGCACATCCCACTTATCTAACATATTAGTTAAATTACATACTGATAAAGTATTTGATGCTATACACATAAATATATATTAATCCCTTTTTATTTGGTGAAAGTTAAGTAAAAAAAATGATATGATGAAGATGGTGATATTGCATCAAAGGAAAAAAGAAATTTGAATATTCACAATCAAGATACAACAACTTACCTCCAATCTTCGAAGGTTTTACAAACACTTAAACTTGAAACCTTCCTTACATCGTGTTTTTTCTGAACCAAGAGAAGAAAGTGGAAGAACATCGCATACTGTCCTCCACAAATTACTGTAACAAAAAAATAGCAATAAATCGTCACAGTATAAAATAAGCAGTCAAATACAGCATGATTAAGAATCAAACTGTATATGCTTGTGTACCAGTTTACTGATTTGCCACTCGATTTCATTCTGAAAACAAACATAAGATAAGATAAACACTAATCCACCCAAAAAAAATTAAGCTATAATCAAATCATTTTTTACCTAAACATACACATCGGAACACACCATCATAAACCCCGTACTTACTTATGTGATCATCAGCCGAAACACATAACAAAAAAATAGAATCGAAAAAAGAACAGTCGAAATAGATAATTAAATTAGAACATACCTTTAAAACGGCCTCTTTTTGATACAAATTACTCAAAATGTCTAAACTAACTACAATCACATAAAATTAATTGAAACTCAAGACCTTAAGTATAAAGTAAATCAACTATATCAAATTAAACTTGGAGAAAATAGTACTAACCTTCTTCAAATGGACTTAATCATAACACATCTCAAGATCTCCTCAGTCTTCTCCGATTTACTAAATTGGGGAGGTGTTCGTATAAGATTATCACCGCTCTAGTTTTTTCTATTATGTCTGTCACTCTATATCTAGAATGATCGGTGCAAAAATAAAAAGGAGACATATATATATATATATAAATATATATATATATATATATATATATATATATGGATCATATCATCACACAAACGGGCCTTCAAGAAGCAAAGAGTGGGCCTGAGTCAGCCCAAAAAAACATGCTTAGCCTGTCACTGTAGTACTATACAACGCCTTTTAGTATATAGAACAATATATAAAAAGGCCCTCTTTATGTCTTTGACATCCCCACACCAACTTAAAATTTCTATTTTCAAAGTTGAAATGTTCTCTTTGTATGTACATCCAAAGATGTTTCTAGTGGTATATATTTGAACATGTTTTATACTAATATGCGCATGGATGCGCTATAAAAATTCAACTGAATAGCCACGAATAAAACTTGTGGGTAACAACCATATTTTCGACGGCACAAACTACCCACAACCATATGAAGATAAGGAAAACTTGCGAGGCTAATTAAATGCCCACTTCGTTTTCAATATGTGGGTAAATTGACCCACATCATTTTAAGTGGTCGATTAAGTTGCGTTTTATTGGTGATTTAAGGTTTGCAGCACTTTTTAACAACAAATACATATATGAACATGCAACATATATATATATTGAGAAGGTAGCGGAAGCATCAAGGTTAAATAATTACCACGAGAATCCAAATGTTTCATATGATCAAGCAAAGTAAATAACAAAGGATTATACCTTTGTTGGTGATTCTCACAAGATCAAGAAAACTAGTCTAGAAATCTAATAACTAACATATATTATCTCTTAAGTAGTTTACACTACATTTTAATTAACACCACCAGATGCTAGGCCAATTCATATAAACCAACAACACCCTTAATACCTTTGAATGGATAAGAACAAACAAAACCAAAAACCATCCTTCTATGTGTGTTTGTTGGACGTAAAAACAAGGGATGGGAGAAGAGGAGCATTTAAGTGAAGTTTTGGTGAAAGAATACATGTCTTGGTAAGACAAATGCATGCATTATTCAACCAAGAAAGGGCACATTTTGCAATGTGGTCCTCAAACCTTTCTCTCTTCCAACTAGCCCTTCTTCTCTATTTCATAATACAAATAACACATTTATATTATTACTAGTGATGTCTAAGTGTATGTGTGTGTGGCACGAAAGGCTCACGTGATTTTATCCATATAGTTATATGTTGTACTTTGAGCATATTCCACCAGCTCCCATTTACGAACGACACAACACCATGTAACTATACAAGTAACGGTTCGCGTCTAGCAAATAGCTAATGCCCCAAAAAACACGTGAGGTTGGTATCTCTAAATGTGTCATTAAAATGGTTTTTTCATCAATCGTCCTTTTGTTACAGACACCTTGTTAAACATGAGACATGGATCATAAGTCATTCTCATTGTTTAACAATTGTGTTCTTGATATTGAATTTGGACTAAATTACCAAACTAATAAAGCATCATCTCAATTTTGTTTGGGCACGGTCATGCAAGCATTTGATCATTTCATCGAGTGGCCTAGTAGTATGTTACTCCATAACATGTGGAGGAACAACTCCTACTTTGACTACACGTGTTCGTCATGTGCTTCACATCATTCCCAATAATGATTTTTATAGTATCCTTATTCTGGACAACGTTTAATAAAATCATATAATAACATTCAACACACACAAAACACGAGCTGTTCTCATCAAGTCCAAAGGAAGAAAGACATAACCACTTATGAGATTCATTATTGACGCCGATCCATATAGTGCATACTTGTAGGTTGGGTCGATCCATTGTTCACCAATAATGAATACATGTAGTTTGGCAGCAATACTATTAATATTCACCAACGTTAAATATAACAAATACTCTCACATTAATATTAACTCAATGATACTCTCGTATCATCAACCGACAGTGGATAATTTTTGAATACAATTATTCTTGGATTAAACATGTAAATATAGAACACATTAGTATTAATGAAGGCAATCATACCAAGTTTATCAATTCATTATTGAATACAATCGCTTAACGTTCCATTTTCCAAATACTAAAAATAGATCAGTTAATTTCTAGCTAGTTAAAGTCCTATGTCTTCAAGCATGACGATCACACTTATTGACAAACAAGGATTTTGTGAACAAGTTAACTAGGTTATAATCTTATAAAACTTTGAGAATACTAATTTTAAAAATTAGCTACAAAATAGTGTAAATGTTTAGCGATATAATATGTTTTATTGAAGTGACGATCATTATCGATCTCACAAGTATTGTAATAGATAGACATATTATAAGCTTGTAATAGTTAGTAAAATAGTCTAAGTTACGTTAGTACGTAGGATAGTATTCAAATAATCTCACATCGCCCCATGAGGCAAAAGGGAGGAAGCCTCTTATGTTATAAAAGAGACATCCTACCTCATGAAAGGGTGTGTGAGTGTGTGTTATGTAAAGGTATAAGAGAAATACTCTCTACATCCTTATGTGAAATAAACAAAAATTATCCAACACCTCCACCATCTCTTCTTCTCATCTCTTCTCTTTGTGATTTATATGTGTGTGAAATGGTTAAACTTTAGTCTTACAATTGATATCAAGAGCTAACTGGTGATGATCTAAAGGATTTTCATGTGTGTTTTAAAGCTTAAAAAACGTGCGTTTCAATTTTTTTATGAAATAAGTTCTTCGAAAAAATTAAAAATCAAAAAATTATTCTTAAAAACCATAAATGTTTGATTTTTATCAAATATTTAGTGATATAAAATGCGTTTATGCAAAATGATTTGAGAAAAAATGATTAAAATGTGGTTTTAAAGTGTTTTTTGTGATTTATTTCGTTTCGATCATGTTGCGATTTATCATAAGATTCTTGCGATTTAAAAGGATTTGAATCTAGCGATTTATCTATTTCGCATCTCTTGCGATTTAACCTAACCTATGAATCAAGCGATTTAAATTGTCTAACCAACAAGAGGTTTAGGTTTTGTGATTTAAGTTAAATCACAATTCTTGCGGTTTAACTTATTTCACAACTTTGTGATTTAAATTATTTCACGACTTTGTGATTTAATAATTTCTCAACTTTGTGATTTAAGTTATTTCACAACTTTGTGATTTAAGTTATTTCACTCTTATGTTTTAAGTTATTTCACAACTCTTGTGATTTAAGTTTCTTTTTTAAATCTTGCGGTTTATCTTTAACAAACATCTTGTGATTTAAAAATCTTAACTGTCAATTTTTTTCCAATCCAAGTTTATGTTATTTGTTTGTTAAAAGTGTGCTTAAACCAAGAAATATCACGTGTTGCATATTATATAACGTCTTTCGATCTTATAAATCCAAGGTTGTCAAGATAATCGTGGCCAATCGTGTTTAATCATTTTCATACATCGGTATTGAATAAAATCTTCATTTTCAAATTCAGGAGAGAGAGAGAGAGAGAAAGAGAGAGTTGCAACAACTGAAAGAAAGACAGAGACAAGCGAAAGAAAATTGATTAGGATACTTTGAAGCAATCAAGAAACACTTGAAATGTCTCAAGAATCTAAGGTTTACTTGTTCGGGAACTGAAGTTGGATTTAAACGAGCATTTTGAATATACTTCGGTGACGCGCATGATACCTTCAGACCGAAGTTGTTCCACAATATATATCAATTACAGATGCAACTTGACAAAGATATTCACATGAGTGTGAGACAAGGAAATGTTTTAAAGTGTTCATGACACATTTTGAGACCTTATTCAGCTCAGAAAAGGTTGATTCTTCAAATCATGGTAGTCAACAATTGAAAAAGAGCTTCAAATACTACACAGGCAAAGAACCTCAAACTTACAGACGTGAGTTAATCTATTCCATGGATGGACTCGAGATGCAAATTTATAAAAGAGTACTTCATAACAATGAATGGCGAATGAAAGAACAAGAGGTTCATCAAATAAAGGAGATTGAAAAATGGTTGAATGAAAGCAAGATGTAGAATCAAGATGGAATGGTCAATGAGGGAATAGAATTGGATGCTAGTATGGTTCCTAAAGTAAGCTCAGATGACAATACTTCATCAACAGAAGAACAAGATGAAAGCAACAGTTCAGGATATGATGCATATGCTAGAAAAGAACGGGTTGATAAGGCTGGTTCTGAAGTTGAGTATGCTGCTGCCAGACCCTCATATTACAAAGACACATTGACTAAGGTACATCATTCAAATATTGATACATTTGAAAATGTATTTGCTCATGGGATACAAAATCATGAACAACTTGAATCTATACCCGACACATACATGGTAAAAGAGAATAATAGTAATATTGTTTTTGATATACCATATAGGGATCCTGATAGAGGTAAGGAAGACCATGATGATGTAGATAATGAGCAAGAACGTGCCTTATTTGCTTCTTTAGTCAATAATTTACAATGTGAAGTGGAAACTTGTACTAAGGTCATTCGCGAAGCTCAGCAAGAAAATGTTGTATTAACAAAAGAGCTTGAGAGATATAAGGAAAAACAAAAACATTTTGCAAGATACTGCAAAAAAGATTAAACTTTTGAATGAGGAAATTTTAAACCTTAAACCTCAAGCTTTTAAAAAAGAAAAGACTTTTATCAGGGAGGATGTGAAGTATGATGAGTTTGTCTAACCGCTTTTATAAAGGAAAAATGAACTTGAAAAAGTAAATCAAGAGTTTTTGAAACAAATAAATGATCTTGATAACAAAATTCGAAAAATGGGACAGACTGCTCAAACTTTTCACATGTTGCTTCCAATAGAAGATAGTGTCCTTACGTAAAACAGGGCCTTGGCTTTGAGAACCAAAATTATGTGGAAAACCCTTTTGTCTGAATAAAGCCAAGGAGTTAGCACCAAGTCTGTATGACATTAAAAAAATGGGACAAGATTTGTCTGTCGGTCATAAGATCATTTCAAAAGAGAAATTAAAAAGTGAAACAGAAAAACGTTTGAAATTAAAACAAAGAAAATGTCTGCTCTCGTATCATGGCTTTGTATACGGTTTGATTCATTTTGAAGAACCACCAAAAGTTCCATTGAAAAGAAGAGAAGTTAACTTGAAACAACATTTGGAACAAGCTCAACTAGTAAATTATGATCCAAAACTTTGAAACGGTCTTCCAATGAAATACTTTTGCTTTGTCAAGCATTCAATGCTTAACTTGAAAAACAAAACTGTTCCAAGCAAGAAGATAATTGAGATGTAAATCTTCACTTCTTGGAGTCATTAAAAATAATATCATGACGAAAGTTTCAGAAATCGATTATCCTGAAGAATTCTCCAAACCATTAGCTATAGACATCAATCTTCAACTAAAAATATTTGAACATAGTCTTTTTAAAAAAAAATTAAAGATGATTTAAAGTAAGTCATGTCATTTTAAGACAATTTAATGAAAAGTCCTTTAATTTTAGACTTTCAAGACAAAAAATAAGAATTTTTCAAAACCCAGTTTGAGTCATCCATATCAGAGTTACATAGCCATGTGTATGAGAATGAGATGTTTGAACAAAATTCTTCTTTGGAAACTGAAAACCGTTGTCTCAAAAAGACCATAACTGAACATTCAAAACACGTTGCTGATGTCAAAGAAGAAATGACAAAACGATGTGCCTAGTCTGAAAAGGATTTTTCAAAACTGGAGGCACATTTCATTTCTCTTGAATTGAATCTCAAAACGATTCTTTGACATTCGTGCAAAATGGTCATGTTTTAATAAAAACGTGTGATGAAGCCAAAAACAAGTTTGACACTGAAGATCTTGTAACCATCAACATTGAGTTGGAATACAGTGTCGCTTCATTACTAAAAGAAAATGAACACTTGAAGTTGATTTATCAAAACCTGTTTGATTCAATCAAACGTTCACGAGTTCAGACAAAAAGTTCAAACGTTACCCAAAACAAAGCAGAAAATTTAAAGTCTCAGTTGTCTGAATTGGCTATTAAAAAGTTTGATAAAGTTTTTTAAAATATTGAATCAATAAAACAGAAAAAGTTTGATTCACAGATCACGAGAGTTTTTCTTCCAAAGCATATGTATGATTCTCACATGTCAAAAGTTGAATGGGATACCAGGGAGAAAAAGATTCTTCTTGAAAATGACACATCTAGTTTTGAAACAAAAATTGTGGAGCTTGAAACGATTTAGCTCAACAAACAAAAGATTTTGAGGATGCCAAAGTCGATTTTTCAAAGAAAACAGCCAAGTTCGAAACTTATTTTGAAAAACATGAAAATATAAAAGTTGTCCTCGAACGACAATTGGCTCCTAAGATTGATGATTATATAGCCAAAAAAGATTAGTTTTTAAAAGAAATTGCTTCTTTAGAATAAATATTGGCATCACAAGATCTTCTTTCGATTCAAAAAGAATATAACGATTTGAGAACTTCATACAATGCTCTAAAAGCAAAGTTTGATTCTCTTAATCGAGACAAAGAGAAATCTCCGATTTCAAACTTTCCAAAACCAAAAGTAAGTGTTTCGAAGAAGATTTGCCCGGGTGAATCTTCAAAATCATTTCCGAAGAAGGTCTCTCATTTTACAACCTACTCTTTGCAAAAAGATAGAAAGTTTTCTAAGAAAGCTCAAGTTTTTGAAACACCTACTCCTCAAAAAGTCTTTAAATCAAGTGACTCAAGTCAGAAAAAGCAGGTTATTGAAACTCCAAACTCTCGTTTTACTCTGGTAAAGCAAGTGTGAAGACCAAAATAAAGTCATTCAAAACTTTTCAAATACTCAAAATCAAAAATGTTTTAAATGCAAAACAATGATGACTCTGTTTTGAAAATTCTAAATAGTGGAAGATTTCCGCACTTTTAGAAAATGAGTTCTCAAAATAAAACACTGAATTTCAACAACAAATAGAAATCTTCTTCTTCTTCAAGATTTAAAACTCCTCAAGAAACACCACGTTTTCATGATCAATGGAAAAAGATAAGGAATGTTAAATCTCCATTGATTCCACGAGAATTATTTCCAAATTAAACATCAGCTTTAAGTCCTCGTTGGAATTCAACTTCTTCGCATCGAGTTGAAAAAAGCGTACAAATGATTTTCAAAATTTGGTAAACTCGTTGGCATCGTACTTAAATGGGTTCCAAAGGTTGTTGTGTAATTTGATGTCAAAATGACTTCTGATTACTTCAGATCATGACTCGATCTTAAAACAATGACTTACAGTTTTATTAGACTGTAACTCGTGCTTCGAATAAAGGAAAATTTATCTTTAAAGATAACTTATCCTAAAAACGAGAGAAGCAATCTTCTCAGTCTTGAGCAGTTTATTCAAAATATTAAGCTCAAGACAATGTCTTTCGTATACTTCAGTACGAGACCCGTGTTTCAAAGAAAAGAAAGTGTATGTGTCAATGTACTTATCCTAAGAAAAGAAGAGAAATCTTCTTGCTTATGAGCAAATTTATTCAAAAAAAATTCAAAATCTTTCAAAATTTTGCTCATCAAAATGACTTGTGTGCACATCAGTGCACAACTCAGTTCTCAAATAAAAGGAAAGTGTACGCTTTAGTGCGTTCTACCTTCAAAAGGAGAGAATATTCTTGTTTTCGAGAATTCTTATAAAAAACGTTTCACAAGTTTGCTCAAAACATATGACTTCTAAGTATTTCAGCTTAGAACTCGGACTTCAAAGAAAGGAAAATGTACAACTAAGTACATTTATCTTGACAACGAGAAGCTTAAACCTTCTCGGACTTGAGCTGATTCATCACGACATTGAAAGTATTTAAGCTCAAGAAACTGGTTTTATAAATTGTTTAACACAATTTTTCAAAGATTTTTCAAAAAGATAATTTCAAATTCTTTCAAAAAAATTGTGTGCTCAACAAACTTTCTCCTCCTAATTTTTACTCATATGTATTTTTAAATAGGAGCAATGATAGCCGTTAAATTATTCATATATTTTATATCAAAATTCTCTCATTAATGACATAATAAATAGCAAAAAATTAAATTTTAGGTGCATATATTGTTTAAATGTGTTATTTATTATTGTAGGCACGAAGCGAGAATATTTGAGCAAAAGTACAAAATCTCGAGCATTTATTAAAGATTATTGATGTCCCGGAATAAGCCCGTAAAAAATCCATTAAAAGGCCGTGTCGAGCCTTAATATTTATTTACAAATCATGGGCCATTTTCGTTCTGGGTGAAACCTAAGACACTAGAGAGGACTGTCGCTAACCACCCCATCTGGGGTCGGTTCCCAAGATTCTCCACTTAATCCACCAATCACCCATTTATACATCAGGCGCCATCTTTATTGCATTTCTAGATCTTAAAAGCATATTAGTTAATAGTTACAGTATTGTTTAGTCATTATCGTCAGTAGTTTAAATATGTGTACCATTTGAATTTTTTAGAGGGTTGGTTATGGTAACACACACCCCTGTGTTATGCCTACGAGGTTCGAGTTTCTTACATGTTTGGATTCGTCATGAAAAGTAATATCTTTATAAAATATCTCCCTTAATATATCAGATCTGAAAAAGTAAATATTTTTATAAAATAACTTTTATAGAAATACTTTTATCCATTTAATTATTGTAAACTTAAAAATGTCATATCTCCTTCGTTATTGCTCGATTTTTTAAGTTTCTTATATGCTTACGATCCTTGTGATAAGTACTAATTAAACAAAATATGAAATATATATGTTATTTGACGAAATCAAACAGTATGTACCAAAATAGTTTACATATTTTTGTTTTATAAAACAAGTTTTATACTTCCATTTATTAAGAGCTTTTGTACAATTCTTTTACCAAGTTTTCTATCATATATCTTACACCTATTAAGTCCTCTAAAAGTCCATAACAATTGTCCAAGTGAAAACCATGTCCTTGTGATTTTTTTATATATAAACTTGTAATTAACTTTCAATACAAAATAATTTACAAGCTTTTGTTGAATTTCAACAATATTTCCAAAACCAACAATAAAACCTACCACAATTCTCTATACCATAACAACAAAGCCAATCGTCAAACTCACTCTCACAAACCGAAGCCCAACCAAAACGTGTACCCCGAAAATGAGCCGCAAAAAAAAGCAAAGACGTGGAGGTTCTGGACGCGGGGGCTTCGTTTCGTTGGCAACTGGGCGAGGAAACTTTACTTGCAAAATGTTACGTTGCCGTTTCCAAAGATATAAATGTCGGGAGGTCACAAGCGAAGGATACTTTTTGGTATCGGGTTTTGAACGAGTTCAATTGGTTGAATTTTTAAAAACGTACTAAGGATATGTTGTCAAGCAAATGTAATACGTTGAACCATAATTGCCAAAAGTTCAACACAATCTACAAATGGTGCTCACGTTTGACAAAAAGTAGTGAGAGCGAGTTGGATGTTATGAAACAAGCTCGGGCGGCTTATCGTGATGAGAATAAAAATAACCCGTTTACTCAAGAAGATGTTTGGAATCTTTTACGTAAGCTTTCGAAATGGGACGCACCCCCACCCTTACCGGTTGATTTAACCGAATATGAAGAAATCCCCGCGGTAAACACCGATGAGCTATTCGGTCCCGATGCTAGACCACGTCCTCCCGGCAAACAACGCCCCGGGAAAAAAACCAAATCCGATACATCGGTGAGCACCGGGGGGAGTAGCTCGTCAAGCCAATTCAAGGATATTATGACAAAAGAGCTTCGTCTCAAACGAGAAGCCGCCGAAGCCGCGTTCAAATTGGCAAAAGAAAAAGACTGCACGGTGATGCATTTGGAAGAGATGAAATTTCTCGCTATTAGCACAAAAGATTTGCCGGAGGACGACGCCTATTTTATCGAATAGGAAAAAGCGGCCATTCGAGCCAAATATAACTTGTACCGGAACCGCCGAAGTAACCTCGGAGGGAGTCGTTAGGGCGTAGTTTTTTTTAATTTTCGTATGTTTTTTTTATTTTTTTTTAATTTCGAATGTATTTTTTGTAGGATTGTAATTTGTATTTTTAATTTAATAAAATGAAACTAGTTTGTTTTAAAAATTGAAAAAAAGAAAAAGTGGTGGGTCCTAAAAAGTGGTGTTAATGGTGTTATGGTTACAGAGGTATTTTGAGGTGTTGGTGTTATGGTGTTACAGCTGATGTGACGCTGATGTGTCGGTGTTAATGGTGTTATAGTACCAAGTGATCTTATAATGTTCAGTTATTAAGTTACCTCTAAGTTGTCATATTTTTAAGTTCAAGGTTTATTAAATCATATTTTTAGATGCTTTTTTATAGCTTGACGTAGGAAAATACTATTCTTTTTTCTCCAACATCATTTTCGTTACAAATTTTTCATTTAGTCAAGTGTTTCTTAATTTCAATCTTTACTTAAGTGTTTTTAAATCATTATTTTACATTTAAATTCTTAGCAGTTAGCATTAGTAGAAAAGAAAATTTTAATTTTTAAAGCAGTGACTAGTAGTGATTAAGAGGTGATTAAGTGGAAATATTTGGGTTAATCATGGAGTTCAAGAAGATGGGTTTTGGAGTTGGTGGAGTGGGGGCTCATTTTATCATATTCTCATCTTTATTTTCGTTTGATCATCTCTAAACATTTTATATTTTTAGTAGCTAATTTTATTGTCATGTTTAATATAGTTATTATTGTTGTTTTATTTATTACTTTTAGCGTAATATGATAGTTTGCGAGTAGTTGCGTATGTTTGTTTAGAAATTGATGGTTAGGATATTGTGATTGATTTGGGGAAGTTGTTGTTGATGATATTAGTTGTTAGTTTAGGTTAGTATATTGACTAGAAGTTAGGTTAGCCGTTTTTGGTAACGAATAGTATTTACGAATCTGGGCGGGGCTTGACCAAAATTTCATGGAGGGTCCACCTAAACGGTTTTGGCGCCTTACTTTTGAAAGGGAACCCTAACTCAAGGTAAGGTGAGTAAGACTCGCATTAAATCCAAAATACTATCCCTTACTATAAAATGGCTAATTTAGCCTAGTAGCCAATAACAAGAGACATCCAACCTTCGGTTTACTTAGATTGTTTTTATTCAATTTAACGGGCAAAAGCCGTTGGAAAGAATAAAAATTATCTAGTAGTCAATATCTTAACCTAGATTATCAACTAATTGTTTTACCGTGCGCGTATAAAGATAAAATTTGATATACGACAGTATAAAGAGATTAACCCTTGTACGAGTTTTTGATAACCAAAATAACTGCTTTTATTAATCATGATATTTTAGTCACCGTTTCTAGACAAACATATTCTCGTGGATTATTTTCTTATCCTTTTATTGTTCCCGTAGTTTAGTTATAGATTATTTTTGCCTTATGATTTTTGCCTTCATTTTCTCGCTTTTATTTAAATACTTGTCTTAAAATCTAAAAACAAACCTTTTGCGATAACTAAGCATCAAACTAAACTTGACCGGCGTATCTTCAATTCACCACTCCTTTAGAACGACAACCCGAGAGATCAATACTTACTAAGATACTTAGGTATTTAGGTTCGTATTATCATACTGTTTTTATAAATATTTGTGGTGACATAAAACGACTTTATCAAAATGGCGTCGCTGGCGGAGAGTTGGTGTACGATTTACATTAGTTGAGTCGATTTGGTGCCTTAGTTTTTTATTTAAAAAGAAAAAAAAAGTTAAAAATGTTGTGAAACAACGACCTAATATCAACACATATAACCGATGTATAAAAGAAGAAGAAAGTAAAGAGAATTGAGACATGTATTTCATTGAGAGTGATTCCATTACAATATATACAAGTCCCTATATATAAGCCTCTAATCATTAATATATTAAGTACAACCATTATTGAGTCATAATGTTTGAAACGTTACGAAATGTGGATAGCCACATAATAAATAAATATTTATAACACTCCCTCTTGGCTATCCATCATTTAAAGAATATGCCTCGTTAAAACCTTGCTAGGTAAAACCCAGTGGAACAAAAAACCTAGTAAGGGAAAAGAGTACATAATTCTTTTAGATACTGATGTGTCGTCGTGTGGTGTATATTTAGTGATTATCAAGTTTTACATTTATATTTAGCCGACAAACCTAGACAACACTTTAACGGGCAGTGTACCCGGTCAAGATGTAGCTTCGCGGTAAGTAGGGTGTCGAACACTAAGAGCGAGAGTTAACCTAATATTCTATCAGTATTTTAATCTATCTAGATTAGTCTAATTGCTGGTTAAACCTATGTTATACATATTTACTAGACGTAAAAAGGGGGGTTTTCAGCCTGAGAGACTGGCACATGTTTAGTGGTGACAAAAGTTAATTCTAAACACAATAAACACTAAAGCAAATAATCACAAGATAAAGAAGCGGTACAAGCTAAATAATAAAAAACTGTATTAGCCATGTTAAATCCGATTAAACGTTGATTTGTTTGTTAAGTGCAATGACTTTTTATTTTGAGGCGGCATATCATTCTTAAGACTTAGGCGGTTCTTCATCCTAAGACCTAGATACGACCAATCCTGTCACGATTAACGCATCCGCATAAAGCATCCATTAGTCTAATTATAATCTATCATAGGTAGTTAAAGAGTGGTGATCTTGTTAATACCCAAGCCCATCGAGACTTTACCCACTTATTGCTTGATGTTGTCTTATACACAGGTAGTCCACCACCCAAATCAATTACCAATTAATTAAGAACAATACTGGTTGAATAATTATTGGGTCACCTGCCGGTCCAACTAAGCTCATAATCAAAGGGTAAGGACAGGGTGTCATTTGTGATCCTATTGATCCGGGCGTATAAAACACAACATGAAGAGCTATCCCAACATCTAGATCACTGGTTAAGTCTCACTAGACCCAGTTGAATTATAGGTCGCATGTACAAGCACATAAACAAGTATAAGGCGATAAACATAATTAAACAACAATGATAAATTAAGTAAGCTGGATTAAAACAAACCAAACATTATAATCTTCGTTAATATGGCTAATACCCTCGGGTATTAGCCCACAATCATTGTAAGTTTACAAGCGTGATCAAACAATTAGAAATCGATGATTAAGAAAGTAAGATTACACGATGTCTTCTATGGAATTATGGTTGGTGCTTGACCTTGGTTGCTTCTAATATCTTAGAAAATTCAACTTTAGAGTGTATGGTATAGAGAATGTAATTTTTGCGCACTAAAACTTGTTTTTGAGTCTCGTATTTATAGTGTCTGAAAATAGCCTGGATACGCCGTATGTAATAAGGTGCATACGGCATATGAGGTTAATTTCCTTGGAGTTCGCGATAAGATCAAACCAATCAAGATTAATTGCCATCAATCACATTAACTTCGTATCTTTGACTGATGACCAGCTGGGCATATGGCGTATAGGTGAGCAGTGATAAGTCGGATCAGGAATTGATCATTACGTGTATTCTTGTGATGAGCTGGCGCTGATACGCTGTATCTTCTTTGTTGGATACGGCATATGGTAGTAGATAACAGTTTTCTTCAAATGTCTTTGTTTTAAGTCCATAATTACGCCTTTTAGCTTTGTCTTCACAAGTTACTCCATAATTACTGCAATAATAAACTTTAAGCAATTAAGTACCAATATCTTGCAATAATTATATAAAAGTGGGTAAATGTATGGGTAAATGATGGTAAAATGTGACGTTATTTGATGATATCAAATATCCCCCACTTGAATCCTACTTGTCCTCAAGTAGACTTTAGAAAGGTTTTGAAAATGTATCCCAACCGAGGTTAAGGATTTTTCCATTATGCATTTTTTTCTGTTCTAACCACCTGTACAAAACCAAGCACCTTACGAAATATGGGAATGAAAACACTCAGATCACTCAACTAATCTAGGGTGTAACATTTGTATGTAGTACCCTCATATGCTCGATCGTGATTAGCTTCGTATCATAGGCTTGGGTTTAATCATTCTTTTAAGGATGAAGAATGATATAGGGTATGGAGCTTCTGACTTTCACCGAAGGTCATTGTTAAACAAGGCAGCTGGCCGTAACGACGGAATAGACATCCACGCTCGTACACATCCTCATTCGAGTAGATCCTAAGGTTAGTTATCAGGAAAGGGAAGTAAAATAGTTGTTAAATAAAATATACAAAACAAATAGATTAAAGCCAACAAATATGGTGCGGTTGCTTGTAACTTTCCTGACCGTTCCATGACAAAGACTCGAACATATGAACAAACTCCTCGATCATAGAAATGACAAAGACAACCTAAGTTGGCATTCCCATAACAGTCAACTTTCCTTACATCCCAATTTTTACATACTTTACAAAATAAGTGGTGATAACGGCCACTTTTTTTACAATAATTTACATCGTTGGTTTTTTCACGTATCAACGAATAATCGATCCTTTCAAATAATCTCTTCGGTATAAGCTCAATGAACTGACTATCTTTCTTTGCTTTATAATTTTTTTTTGCCAACAATACATCATAAATCTCGGTGTAATTCATCGTCTTCACTATCATCATTTGTTCAGCTGATTCTTCCTTTTAACTTTTCTTCTTCGGACATAACATATAATCGTGAAAGTAGCAAAATACAAGAGCTAAAAATATTCCCATTGCATTGTGTAATTTCCTGACCTTTATAGAGATAGAGAAATTTCACTTTGACACAGGAACAAGACTTTACACGAAAGCAACTAGCAACATTGATTAAAATAGGCTTTAATCTACACGGTAGGCTAAGGTGTAAAGGTAAAACAAAACAATTTTAATTGGTGAGGAAAAAGAAAGGAATGGCTCAGCATGTTGTTCTAGGGGTATCTTTACTCTAAAAGTGAGAGTACACAAAAGGGTTATACGGGGGTTAACTAACCAGTGTAGTTAGTTAATATTACAACATGTAAGCTTTTTGGTTTAATCCTAGAAATCTACCAGTCAAGCATGTTACTCCATCTAAATCCATAGTACTCATCATTGAGGTCTCGAGTGATATACCAGGCCAAGTGCTAAAGTCCACTACATCACCGGCACACTCATATTTTTGTTGAATTTTTAGTAAGCAATTGGAAACGGATAGGCTTAATTCTCACAAATTGACATTAAGGGTTATAGTGCGCTAGGTAATGTAACTAGTGATTTTTCACAAAAAGTATGCTATTTTTTTAATTTGATTTATTTTTAAGCACTTTTAAGCATATTTGTGAAAATAAAGACAAGTACGTTCTAATTCTCCATCCCCCCACTTAAATTATACAACGTCCTCGTTGTATATAAAACATTTAAATAATATGGGAAAAAGAATTAGAACGAGGAAACTTCCCTGATAGTTTGCTCCAGACGGTTCTCCATTTTGAGTGTTTAAGCAAAAAGTGTGTTGATAAGGGCTTCAGAATGCCCATGAGAGTTCAACACGTGGCATTTTTTAGAGTATACCATTAAGTCGA
Organism: Tanacetum coccineum; assembly: GCA_026074375.1. NCBI lineage: Eukaryota > Viridiplantae > Streptophyta > Magnoliopsida > Asterales > Asteraceae > Tanacetum > Tanacetum coccineum. The sequence goes on from BQNB010000091.1 coordinate 154,751, forward strand.
TTCCGTTTGCAGCAAGGTCCTATATGAAAGTTTAGAAGACGTTCGTGCAATTTGTACTTCCTCTATCTTACAATACAAGCAAACAATTAAACACACAACTATACAGGTTACAATACGCCGTATCCTAAACCCTAAGATACGCCGTATGTAATCCCGTGAAAACAATTTAAATGCTGGAAATTAAATACTGGAATTTAAAAATTACTGATAACGTCTAGTCATACATACGTTGTATCCTAAGGGGTTCGATACACCGTATGTAATGTCTGGGAAGACAGACTCAACAATTAATTAAAATTCAAACAATTAAATGCGATAAACAATTTTAAAAGTAACCGGGTTGTCTCCCGAGATGCACTTTTGTTTCAGCTGGTCGTTAAGTTCGACCTTTTTCCTTCTTTCATTCATCCATAAAGACCCTTTTGACCATGCTAGAGGTAGGCTTAATACTTTTGAAAACTAGTTTCTCTTCCCCGACCTTGAGAGTAACTTTTCTTTTAAATACATCGATCTTGACATAGGCAGTGGACAGGAATGGTCGTCCGAGGATCAAAGGGACATCGTCATCCTCTGGTATGTACAAGATGATAAAGTCGATGGGGAAAACAAATTTGCCAATCATAACTAGCACGTTCTCAGCTATACCCCTTGGCTGTTTTATGGTCCTATCGGCCAATTCTATGGTCAACCTAGTGTGAGACAAAACTCCTAGACCTAGGTTGATATAGGTAGAAAATGACATAACACTCACACTTGCACCTAGGTCAACAAGGACTTTATCAAAACAAACTTTATTAATAAAACAAGGTAAGGCAAAGCTCCCTGGATCTTTTTCTTTCTAAGGTAGGTTGTGATCAATAGCATCCAGAATCTTTACTTCATGTGCCTCCTTCAAATCATCACAGCAGTAGTTATGTAGTCGCCTTGGGAAAGGGACTGTTTCGGGAAATATGTATCTGCGTTGTGGTACCGATACGTCGTATGGACTAGTTTCCATACGGCGTATCTCAGATAAATCAGCTGTAGCAGTCGAGATCGATTTCACTTGGTCTTTTGGATTTGTTTCCGTAGAGCTGGGAAGACTTCTAAAACCTCTTTCTTGTAATACTTTACTCCTTTGTTCGATTTGTAGTTCCAAGGTTTTAATCGATGCTCCTTGATTTCTTATAGCTGCATCGGTAGAGGCTCGGATTTCTTTGATGATGTTCGAGTTCTCTTCATGCCTCTTAGCTGATTCAGTCATAAATTTGGATAGTGATTCTTCCATAGTTTCTCTTCGAGCAGGGTACGAAGAATTTCCATTATTACGCTGATAGAATCCTGGCCCCGCTGCTCTGTATTATCCTCCAGGTTGGAAGGGTGTACCAAATTGTGTGTGATAAGCTTCTTCTAAAGTCTTTCCTTTTTCCTTAAGTGGACAATCTTTTGTATACTAAGGTCCCTTGCACAGTTCGCATTCGACCTGAGCAACGTACACTTTTTCATTAACCTTTTTTTTCTCTGCCGAGACTGTTGAGTTGGGCTTGGATAGCAGCCAGCCTGTCAGAAGTTTCAGTACTCTTGCTTTTTGAAGATGTTCCATTGTGCCATTTCTGATAGTATTCGACCATTTCTTGGATGACCACTTTAGCATCTGCAGCAGTTTTGGTTGGGATGGCACCTCTTGAGTCAAGGATTTGTCTTGTTGGAACATCGAGCCATTTGTCAAAAAAGATAACTTCCTGCATGTCAGTTAGGTAGTGTTGGGGACACTTCATTATCAATTCTTTAAATCTTTCCCATGCACGGAAAAGGCTTTCATCGGGTTCCTGCTGGAAGTTGTTAATTTCCTCCATTTTCTTTGTGGTACGTGCAGGTAGACAGTATTTGTTTAGAAACTTCGTTTTTAGGACTTCCCAGGTTGTGATCGAACCAGATGGTTTGTTTCTGAGCCAACGGCTTGCGGCTCCAGTTATGGACATAAGAAAGGCACGAAGCATAATTTGATCTTGAGTTATGTCTGGAATGTGAAATAAGTCAACAATCTCTAGAACCTTTTTGACGTGTTCGTTTGCATCTTCGTGTTCCGAACCACTAAAAGTATTATCACGGAGTTCTTTGAGAAATTTCCTCTTTAGTTCAAATTGGGCTTTAGCATCAATCTTGGGCCTAGCAACGCCCGATCCGTATTCTCCACTAGTTTTACTCATGTATTGCTCCATTGTTTCCGTCATTATTTCTAAAACTTCTTCTTCGATATGCTCTTCGATTTCAGAAAGTTGATCAAATTTTGGTGAATTCGATTCCACGAAGCTTGGTGTATCGAAAAGCATCCTTCTTGAGCGAAGTACTCGTTCCAAGTTTTCAAAAGGTGTAAGTAGTTCCTTAGTGGAACTCCGTGTCATGCACTACCTAAAATAGAGAATCAATCAGTAGGATTTGTTCTTATAAAAAGGAATATAGAAAATTAAACACGAAAATCAATTTTAGGTTCTGTTTACTATATCAAATCACAAATACGCCGTATTCTATTGAGCAGAATACGCCGTATGTGTCTGTTGAATAGCAGTACGCCGTATTGTCATAACAGAATACGTCGTATTGTTGGGAGAACAAATACGCCGTTTAGACTATAAAAACAATACGCTGTCCTGAGCAGAAGGTTAGATACGCCGCATCCAACTAGTGGATACGCCGTATCAGGTGATCAGTTAGAACAGAATACTATTTAAAACATAATTAAATAATGCGATAAATTAAACACACAATTAAATTAAACAATTAGCAAACAGAATTAAATTAATTTACACTAAGCAAGTTAAAGGTTAGAAACACTAATAAGAATAAAGATTAAACTAATCACTCCCCGGCAATGGCGCCAAAAACTTGATGTGTCGTCGTGTGGTGTATATTTAGTGATTATCAAGTTTTACATCTATATTTAGTCGACAAACCTAAAGACAACACTTTAACGGGCAATGTACCCGATCAAGATGTAGCTTCGCGATAAGTAAGGTGTCGAACACTAAGAGCGAGAGTTAACCTAATATTCTATCAGTATTTTAAACTATCTAGATTAGTCTAATTACTGGTTAAACCTATGCTATACATATTTACTAGAGGTAAAAAGGGGGATTTCAATCTGAGAGACTGGCACAGGTTTAGTGGTGACAAAAGTTAATTCTAAACACAATAAACACTAAAGCAAATAATCACAAGATAAAGAAGCGGTACAAGCCAAATAATAGAAAACTGTATTAGCCATGTTAAATCCGATTAAACGTTGATTTGTTTGTTTAGTGCAATGGCTTTTTATTTCGAGGCGACATATCATTCTTAAGACTTAGGCAGTTCTTCATCCTAAGACCTAGATACGAACAATCCTGTCACGATTAACGCATCCACATAAAGCATCCATTAGTCTAATTATAATCTATCATATAGAATTAAAGCAGTGGTGATCCTGTTAATACCCAAGCCCATCGAGACTTTACCCACTTATTGCTTGATGTTGTCTTATACACCGGTAGTCCACCACCCAAATCAATTACCAATTAATTAAGAACAATACTGGTTGAACAATTATCAGGTCACCTGCAGGTCCAACTAAGCTCATAATCAAAAGGTAAGGACAGTTTGTCATTTGTGATCCTATTGATCCGGGCGTACAAAACACAACATGGAGAGCTATCCCGACATCTAGATCACTGGTTAAGTCTCACTAGACCCAGTTGAATGATAAGTCACATGTACAAGCACATAAACAAGTATAACACGATAAACATAATTAAACAACAACGATAAATTAAGCAAGATGGATTAAAACAAACCAAACATTATAATCTTCATTAATATGGCTAATACCCGAGGGTATTAGCCCACAATCATTGTAAGTTTACAAGCGTGATCAAACAATTAGAAATTGAATGATTATGAAAGTAAGAATTACATGATGTCTTCTATGGAATTATGTTAGGTATATTTTTATTTTTTAGTTCCTACTGGTAGGTATGTAGTTCCTACTGTTAGAGTAATTGCTACTGTTAGTATTAAAGTTCCTACTGGCAGGTATATAGTTCCTGCTGGTTATATTGTTCCTACTGGTAGAACAAATTAGTCCTGGTAGAGTAACGTAGTGACTCTGGGATAAGTTCTAGTATGGATAGACATGAGAAGTAATAGATAGACTCATGTAAACGTAATTCTAGGAGAATTAGTTTAGGGTTTCATATCTATAAATGAAACCACACGGTTTAGGTTTGAGAGACGATTGAACAATCAAGAAACAGTTTCACAATTAATAGAAAAGATCCATAGAGGATCAAAGTATTGTTTTTAGTAATTCTTCTTTAGCACTATTGTTTATTTTCCGCGTGAACAATAGATTGTTTTGTTAGAGTCTCTCACAGAGTTACTTTTGATTACATTAGTGCTCTATATTCATCACAGGCTTAAAAGATCTATCTAGGGCTGAGACCTACAAGTGGTATCAGAGCCTGGAGAGAGTCTCTGTTGAAGAATAATTACTGTTCTTGCTCCTAAACCTTTACAATGACTTCACCGTATCCCACACCACCGTTTACTGTACCATCACCATCCGAATCTTCATTCTCCATCCCAACAACATATGTATCCCAACCGAGGTTAAGGATTTTTTCCATTAAGCATTTTTTTTTCTAACCACCTGTACAAAACCAAGCACCTCACGAAATATGGGAATGAAAACACTCAGATCACTCAACTAATTCTAGGAGTGTTAACCATTTAGGTAGTACGCTCATATATCGGTTCTGTGATTAGCTTCGTATCATAGGTTGGCAAGACACCCATCTCACCTCCTAGAGATAGGAGTAACAAGTCAAAAGGTAAATTGGGTATTTATAAATAGGCTTGGGTTTAATCATTCTTTTAAGGATGAAGAATGATATAGGGTATGGAGCTTCTGACTTTCACCGAAGGTCATCGTCAAACAAGGCAGCTGAGACATGCATACATGGCCGTAACGACGGAATAGACATCCACAACTCGTACACATCCTCATTCGAGTAGATCCTAGGGTTAGTTATCAGGAAAGGGGAAGTAAAATGGTTGTTAAATAAAATATACAAAACAAATAGATTAAAGCCAAACAAATTGGGTGCGGGTTTGCTAGTAAGTTTTATCGACCGTTCCATGACAAAGCTCTAACTATGAACAAACGCCATCGATCAAAGAAAATGACAAAGAAAAAACAACCAAGGTGGCATTCCCATAACGGTCAACTTCCCTTACATCCCGAATTTTACATACTTTACAAAATAAGTGGTGATATCGGCCACTTTTTACAATACTTTACATCGTTGATTTTTGCACGTATCAACGAATAATCGATCCTTTCAAAGTAATCTCTTCGGTATAAGCTTAATGAACCGACTATCTTTCTTTGTTTTATAATTTTTTTGCCAACAATACATCATAAATATCGGTGTAATTCACCGTCTTCACTATCATCATTTATCCGGCTGATTCTTCCCTTTTAACTTTTCTTCTTCGGACATAACATATAATCGCGAAAGTAGCAAAATACACGAGCTACAAAATATAATCACATCAAAACTACCATGCCCGAATGGTATAAAATTGATGTTAAAGACATGACCCTCGATTTCTAATTTGCAACCCTTAATAACCTTATCAATCTCTAGTAGCTGCCCGCTAGCTATCTTAATCTCATATCTGAAACCTAATTCACTAGGCTCTATGCCTTATAGAGGTATAAAAGTAGTGGAAACAAAACTATAGTCAGCATCAGAGTCAAATAAGGTAGTGGCAAAATGATTGTTCAAAGTAAACGTACCCGTCATAATGTTCGGATGCCCTACCCCTAGCTTGGTTCCCTTGGTTTCCATGACCCTGACCCCCGTTATTAGCAGCAACTTGGTTTGGACGGTTTCCTCCTGGTTCTTGTGTTCTATTCAATCTAGGACATGCTGGCCTGAAATGGTCGGTACTACCACATTCTTGGCATGCTCCACTAGCAGGTGTTAGGTTCCTTACATTTACTGGGTTCACATTCCTAGGCACAACTATACAATCCCTCGCAAGATGACCTGGGCGGTTATAGTTGAAACACGTGCGACAAGGCCCTCCGGGTGCATGATAGGAGTTGCAAGTGCTACACTTAGGCCAAGCACCCATATTCTCTCTTCCTACAGGGTTTGTAGTCGTAGCAAAAGCATTTCCAGTCCTAGTCCTCTTATTATCATCCCTACCATACTTATCCTTGCTAGGTTCCCCCACATTTCCTCGTTTCTCAACCTTCTTAATTGATCCATTCCTAACAGCCTCATCGATCAGTGCACTAGAAATCTATACAGTCTTCAGCACAGTCTTTGGTTTTGTTGCTGCCACCATCCCACGAATCTGTGGAGCAAGGCCATACACGTATCTCTCAATCTTCCTACTCTATGGAGTCACCAATTGTGGAACTAACCTAGCCAACTCATGAAACTTATTAGTATACACAGCATGGCCAACCCCGACCATGGCATGATTCCACAACTCGGTTTCTAACTTTTGCATCTCATGACTAGGACAAAACTCTTCTATCATCATAAGCTTAAAGTCATTCCATTACATACTAACAGCAACTTCCCGGCTTAACGTACGGATCTGAGAGTTCCACCATGTTAAAGCCTTACCCACAAATGAACCAGCAGTGTATTTCACTTTTTGCTCAATACTACAACCACTCATATCCTGCATGAAACTCTATTTTCTCAATACATCGAGATAAGGAACTACTGCAATCCCTTCCCATCTATATTCCTTAGGGTTACAAGCTAAGAACTCCTTATATGAACAACCTACCCGGTTGCCATTCGCTAACACACTCCTAACGTTCTCCTGAACATTCTCATTACCAAATTACCATTTTGATTTCTGACATTCTTTGGTTACAACCTGGAGCTAAAATAGCGGGTAAGAGGTTCTGCAAATTGTTAAGGCAATGATAGTCTAGAAGGTCGGGTGCTCCTCCTAACCCCCATTGACTCCTTCTACATTTCCTATTGGATCTATCTACATTCCCTTAGCTCCCACCCCCTGTTCATTTCCTTAACCTTTAATTAGTCAACACGCTCATCATTTACCTCACCTAGGTCCTCTACCCTCCCACCTCTTACTAACACGTTCACCATTCCCTTCCTCGTTGATTCGAAAACGGCGGCCAGCACTTTGGGTCCTATCCTGGCGGCATATCTATTACGAGGGAAATACATGGGCATCATTAGGTAGGTTGGAAGATACTGAGTGTCGTTGTGTAGTGGTTATTTAGGTATCAAGTCCCCTTTACTATTTATTTTATGCCGACTTTACCTAAAACAACACTTTAACGGGCAATGTACCCGGTCAAGATGTAGCTTCGTTGGTAAGTAGGGTGTCGATCACTAAGAGCGAGAGCGTTAATTCCTAATTCTATTAGTATTTTAGTTATCTAAGTTAAATCTAAAACTAATGCAAAAAGGGGGGTTTTCAGCATGAGAGACTGGCACGAGGTTTAGTTATCTAACCTAAGGTTTTGATGATAAGTAAAGTAATAAACACATACAAGAAGACAAACAAACGATAGAGAAGCGGTCGAGAACTAATGTAAGGAAAATGTATCAACCATGAATAATCTGATAAAACACAGGTTTGTTTATTTAGTGCAATGATTGTCTTATCTCGAAGGGGCATATCATTCCTAGACTTAGGCGGTACTTCTTCCTAAGACCTAGACACACTAATCCTGTCACAATTAGATGCATTCGCATAAAGCAAGCATTTGTTGATTATAAATTATTTAGGAGATTAATTATGTGATCTTATCTAACCTAGATCATGGAGACTTTTATGTAGGATCGATAGACTAGTAGATTATGCCTTTAGCCTGTAAAGGATGTTTACTTCCTTGATTAAATCAAGTCGATAAACATGAAACACTGATTGTAATACATTAAACTTTGCGGGAAAACTAGTTAACCAGTACCAGAAGAACACACAATGATTTAACAAACGATTTGTATTATCACACGTTGAATCTGCCTAAGTTTGCAGATCCCTAATACAATACTTATCTCTAATACTTCTAACTAATGCTTTTTGTTGTTTTTGTTGTTGTTCTCTGTGTGTCATTCTAATGCCTTCCTAGAGATCCTTTTATAAACATAAGGATAACTCTAGTAGGTGTACAGTCCTTGTATGACACAAATACTAATTAATACTAATCACTAATGTAACTGTTACATGATAACTACTAATGTAACCGTTTAACTAATAATCCTTTAAGGTTCCTATATTAAAGGCAGTACGTTGACTTTTCCATACTAAGAAGGCAGTACTTTGATCTTCAACTTAGCAGTACTTTGACCTTCTACTTAGCAGTACGTTGACCTTCTGACTTGTATTTCCCAACAATCCTCCCCTAACTTGAATTCTACTTGCTTGACTTCAAGTTTCTTGATGGTTGGACATCTTTCTTCAGCATCAATACAAGTCTTCAATCTTCTAGATATAATCCTCTAAGCAGTATCTTGTATACAATCTGTTTGAGTATCTTGAAATGAAACCTCTTGTTTTGAGCATAAACACTTCTTCAAAAATTCTTTGTCTTTGCATCAAACAGATTGTTCTTCAATCAGCTGCAGGGTTTCTCAGCAACATTAAATGGTTTTATGAGCCTTTACAGTTAGCCATTCAAACCTTTCTTGGGCTAGTCAGATCTTTGGTACTAGAAAATGGTAATTAATCCTTGGTGACTTGAAAACCACTTCAACACTCAGAACATGAATCATAGTGTGTTGAATACTATATGACTTTTGGTAAGTCATTACAACCATGAACGGATTTGATAAGTCTTTACCTGTAGCCGTTTGCTCAGGACTAGCCAACTCTCAGTAATAAAACATTGGTGAGTTGAGAACCATATAGTTTTGAGCAAACTATTAAAGCTATCAACGGATTTGAGTTCTCTTTACCAAAAGCCTTTGCTTTGGAGTAGCCAATACTTTCAGTTTGCAATACCATGGATGTATTGATCACCTACAATTTTTGGTAAATTGGCAACATCAACAGATTTGAGATGTCTTGACCAAAACTATTTGATTTGGACTAGTCAATTCTTATGTTTGTTAGACATGGTAAATTGATTACCATTTGTCATGTAATGCACGCACTTACATCAGGTGTTACTCTCAAAACCTTGAAACAAACATTGTGCTTTAAAAAGTTTTTGCACACTCAAAACTTCAAAATATCTCAAAAACAACTTTTTGACCTAGCCAAATACTTTTCAAACAAATTATGTTTTGTTTTAAACTAGCAGTACTTGAATTAGGTACTGGTTGTTCACAGTTAAATTTTTTATCATAACAAGATATGCTATTTACAAGGAAAATTTTGATAATATCATACCAGTTGTTTAAGAATCTCACCTCTTCAGTTGTCATAGTAATAACCAAATGTATCAATGTGATAGACTATGTCACGCTCATCTTCAAACTTCCATACCATGAATCTAGCATCCTGTTCATTAGCTCTCTTGATAGAGGATATCTTCTTTCTTGTGAGCATGTAAATCATCAGGCCTCTCCCATCCTACTAATTCTAATGTATGTACTCCGAAGATTCATGTTAAGTCTCCATCAATTTCCCAATCTTCTTGATTCTTCCAGAAGTCATCAGCACTTGTTGTAGACGTCTCCCAAATGGTTGTAAGATCACCCAAAAGTATCAATCCTAACCCGGTTGGTGGAATATGCTTATAATAGTCTTGTACAACCAGATATAGATGATGTAGATCCTGTCTATCCAAAATGTGCAGTATCTCCCACAGAGTGTCGAAAGCTCTGAAATGACTATTTGCTCTATAAATTATGAGATACTCTCCATCGGGTGAGTCAATGACCTTGAATTCTGTAATCATAGAGATTGCTTCCAGTGACTCTCTATCTTGTGCACTCTTCTCAAAGTCTACAATCCTAAGATAATTTCTGAGCTCATCAATTGTCTCTGTCCTCAATTTAAGCTTCTTTGATGGCTGTTCTTCTGTAACTGTAGCTTTTCTCTTCCTTAGGAGTCTCTTTGCATCTCTTTCTTGTAACATCTGCTTTTCCTTTTCTGAACCCATTGGAATAAAATCCTTGAAGGAATCTTTGATGGATTCTTGAACTTTATCATACAGTTCCTTCATTTGTGGATACCTTAGTTTTTTCAAATTCTTGTATCCTTGACCTTTTAAGAAATTCATCATTTGAGTCCGTTCTTGTGCAAGAGATGTAGGTTTCTTCGAGATAGTCTTTGGTTTTGGTTTCTTCAAATCTTCCAACCTTTTTCTCTCTTCTTCTGCATCCCATTCTTCTTGAACCTTTCTAGCAACTTCCTCATCATTTGCAGTCTCCAAGGCTCGTATTTGTTGAAGAGTTAATTTCTTCTTTTTGGGCTTTTCAACCAATACCCCTTTACCTTTATCTTTTGGGTCAGTAGCTTGAGTTGGTTGTTGAGGTTGAGATTGCATAGGACCAGAAATGCTTAAGCCTCTTGTTCTATTGAGAGCAGCAAGAAATTCATCATCTTTGAATTGTTCTTCAGGCTCTTCTTCTTGAGTTGGACGAATTAGACTTGAAGGACATGCTTCATCATCAAAATTTAAAGTCCTTGGAGTAACAGTACTTTGTCTAGCAGTACTTTCAATCCTTTCCAAATCTAATTCTTCAGTATCCCCACTTTTTACATCAGAAGCATCTTTTTCTTCTTCAATAAGCACCTCTTCTGTTTCATCACTCTTTCTTTCTAAGTCAGGAGTAACAACATCTTCTGTAGCATCAACATCTTCATAAACAAAAGCTGTATGGTAATGGTCATCTTGATCATGATGCTCTTCAGACAAATTACTTTCATCTTTATTCCCCCCCAGTTTGACTGAAGGCATCTTCTTCTTTTGCTTCTTTCTTCGTTTCTTTTGCCTCTTAAGGTTCTGACTTTATACCCAAAGAGTGTGATGTTTGACCACTGGCTGTACCCCTTTGGACAGTTTCTTGAGTTTGGCCTTAAGCTTGTGAATCTGTTTAGCTTGAGAAATGGTTTGCCTCTTGAGCCTCCTAACCTCCCTGTTTAAAGCATATAGATCCAAAAGTCCCTCATCTCCTCCAGATGTGTGAGACTCATCTGTGGGAGTATAATCATTGGGAGAGTATGGAATATCAGCAGTACCTTGAGGTTCACTAGTACCTTGTAGACTAGCAGTACCCTGAGATGCAGCAGTACCTTGTAGATTACCATCATGAGCAGTACTTTGAGCAGGGGTACCTTGAGCATCCCTTGGAGAACTTGCAGTCCTAGAATGAGGACTAGCACTATGTGCTTCTTCTGCTGCTAATGCTGTTACTACCTCTAACATTGGTGGAGTCAAAGGTGTAATCCTACCTGAGAACTTAGGACTATTCTTTCTCATAAAGGTAAAGACCTTAGAGGGAAGAGTAACTGATGGTAGAAAATTCTTAGGTCTGGTTACTCCCTCTAATTGTTTGTTCAAAAACAGTTGAATAAACCTAGGATACATGAGAAAAGGTGTACCATTGGCAATATGTCCTAGCATTCCATTCATAATCATCAAAGAGAAATTGAACTTTTGGTTGGTTGCTAATCCTACTAGAGCGGATGCTATGTTAGTCCCAAATTGTTCCCATGATGTACTCTTAGGACTAAGACAGTGAAGTAAGACATGAACTAGATACTTCCACTGAGGACTAAATAAAGGTTTAGAAAAAGTAAGTTGTGCTAAATTACCCTCATAGCCTATGTCTCTGAGCGAGTCCCAAATAACCTGCTTTGGAAAACAATCAACACCATCTGCATCATCGAATAGTAGATCAGCCCGAATGGTTTCCTCAGAAATCAAAATCCTTTTTCCAGCTACCATTGCGCGAATATGAGGCACTTCATTAATTACTCTTAGAGAAGCTGTAGCCCAAAATTGTTGAAGCCACGGACCAATGAGATCAGGATCAACTAACAAAGAGTAGTTAATTGAGCAGCCAGCAAGATAATTAATGATTTGATGAAAATCAACATTATGTTCAGTCTTCACTACACAAGCAATCATGTTATGTTTGTTACAAGTGCGAATATTGGCCATTGGATATGAAATTGATGTGCGTCGGAGGTTGTAATGAAAAATTTGTGAATGAAAAGAGATAAAATGAGAGAAAAATGCAATTCAGTTGAGCATTTATAGGTTGCGTTGGATAACTAAGAAAGTTACCATTGTAAATGCATTTTTATCTCAAAGACGTACGTTGGACCGTTGACCGAACGTTAGAACAATACTTAGTTGTCTAAGCAGTACTTTCTAAGAGGAGCAGTACTTTGAGTTGGCTAAACAGTACTTTCAACCTAAAAAGATTTCCAACTCAAATTAGTCAAACACAACCCTGCAATTTTTCAAAATATCTCTTCAAATCATTAAAACTCGGAACAATCATTCATATCCTCCCCTTAAGCATAACAATAATGCTTCCAAAGATTCTTTCTAACCAGAACAGTACTTCATTTGAACACCAGTACTTTACATGTGATCCTCCCCTCAAACGTAGCTATGGGTTCATCATACCAATAGTTACCACCAAAAAGTTAAATCTCGCCAAGTCAAAGCCTTTGGTGAGTAAATCTGCTACATTGTCATCCGTCTCGCGACCTTGCCACATTAATGAGCTTGCTCATAACAATAGCGGATAAAGTGATGTCAAAATCTGAATATGCTTAGTCTTGAGTGAAGAAAGGATTCCTAATAATGCATATGGTACTATCATTGTCTATATGGATTCTTAATTAATTTATTCCTCAGTGTCCATGAAAGTTAAATCATAACTCGAGCATTAATTTGCATCCAAAGCACCTGAGCACAACAACTTGCAGCTGCTACATATTCTGCCTCTGTAGATGATATAGCCACAATTGTTTGTTTCTTGCATTGCCAAGAGACCAGTCTTCTTCCAAGATATTGACATCCTCCTGAAGTTGATCGTCTATCATGATTGTCCCCAGCATAGTCACTGTCTGAAAAAGCTTCTAAATGAAAAGGAGAATCCTTAGGATACCATAAACCCAATTTTGGTTGATGTTTGAGGTACCTAAAGATCCTTTTTACAGCATGCATGTGAGAGACCTTTGGAGTGACTTGAAACCTTGCACACAGACAAACAGCAAACATTATGTCTGGTCTTGAAGCAGTTAAGTACATGAGATACCCAATCATAGACCTATAAAGATGTACATCAACATCTTCACCCTCTTCATCTTTTCCTAGAGATTTATGAGCTTCAATTGGGGTAGATGCTGGCTTAATGGTTCTAAAGTCAAATTTGTTGAGAATGTCTTTCACATATTTGTCTTGACTTAGAAAAATACCAGCAGTAGTTTGCTTGACTTGAAGCCCCAAAAAGAAAGTGGAGGTGACCTAACACTCATTCTTGCATTCCTTTGCATTAAGATCTTCAAATCCTTCACCATAGAGATTGGTAGATCCAAAAAGATATTCTCAACATAACTTGTACAACATGATATCTCTTCTATCCTTCTTAATAAACAGAGTTTTATCAATAGCCCCTCTCCTATATCCATGTTTCAAAAGAAAAGTGGAAAGTCTTTCATACCATGCTCTTGGGGCTTGATGTAAGCCATAAAGTGCCTTGACTACTCTGTAGACTTTGTTTGGATGAGCAGGATCTTCAAAACCTGGAGGCTGTTTTACATACACCTCTTCTGTGATGTTGCCATATAAAAATGCACTTTTGACATCCATCTGATAGACAGTAAAGCCCATGAAAGATGCAAATGCCAAAAAGAGTCTGATTGCTTCAATTCTGGCAACTGGTGCAAAAACTTCATCATAATCCACACCTTCCTCTTGTCTGTACCCTTGTGCAACTAGCCTTGCTTTATTCTTGATAATAGTACCCCGTTCATCCCTCTTGTTTCGAAAGACCCATTTAGTTCCAATCACTCTCTTGCCATCTGGTAAGTCACATAATACCCATACATCTTGTAGCTTGAATTGAAGTAGTTCTTCTTGCATCTGCTGATCTTTGTGGTTAGTTCTGTTTTGCTTGTATATAAAGGACAGCAATGCTTGATGTTGGTCAGAAGCACTCTCTTTAAGCTTTCTTCTTGTTACAACCCCAGCAGTACTTTTGCCAATAATCTGACTCTGAGGATGATTCTTATGAATTCTAAGTGTAGGAGTAGAGCTGACATCAATGGTGTGATCCATGTTGTTGTAATCAGGCTCTCCATCTTCCTCATTGTCTGTATTTTCATCATCAAAGGAATTTGTAGAGAAAACACCATCTTTTGGAACATCATCATCAGAATCTGTAGGTGTATTACCAGTACTTTGAGAAGGTGTGTTAGCAGTACTTAGAGTGAAAGTACTGTTGACACACTCTTTTCCCTTTTCAAGTGCTATTCTCCTCTTTTCCTTTTCAAAAGCATTCCTTTGAGCATCATTATGAACTTTAGCAATAGATTCTTGATGCATCAAACTCACAAGCTCATCATGTAGAGCTTGTTCCTCAGAGGACAATGGAACTTCTTTGTCAGCAGTACGTTCCTCTGAATGCTTATTCTGAATTGCATTAATGCTTGGACCATGAACAATAAACTGCTGGTCATCGAAATCTTCAACATCATCATAAGTTGATTCTTGTCCTCCTGAATCAGCATAGTTTTCTTTCCTTACAGGAATGTAATTCATTGAAGGAGTTAGAAGTTCAAGATCAAACATCCAATCAGGACCTTTGCCTTTTTGATTCTCCTGATTCTCAAGAAAGTCTACATGAAGACAGTCTTGAACTTTTCGTGTTACCCTGTTATAGACTCTAAAACCTTTGCTGCTAGTAGAGTATCCCAACAGATAACCTTCTTCTGACTTGCCATCAAACTTACCCAATTGATCTAGGGTATTAAGTATAGTCAGAGGACATCCAAAAGGTCTCATGAAACTGATGTTAGGAGATCTGCCCATCAAAATTTCATAAGGAGTCTTCATTTGAGGTTTAGTCACCAAAACTCTGTTAAGCACATAACAAGCAGTATTGACTGCTTCAGCCCAAAATTGAATAGGTAAAAGAGAGTCTGCTAGCATAGTTCTAGCAGCTTCAATGAGAGTCCTATTCTTTCTTTCAGCAACACCATTTTGCTGTGGAGTCCTTGCAATACTATACTCTCTCTTGATTCCTTTCTTGGCACAAAACTCATTCATTAAATGATTCTTGAACTCTGTTCCATGGTCACACCTGATGGTCTTCACTTTATGTCTTAGCTTGTTTTCTAAACCCACAATCAGATCATGAAGCATATCATATGTCTCATCCTTGTAAGCCAAGAAAAACACCCAACTGAATTTACTACAGTCATCAGTGACCACCAAACAGTATTTTTTCCTATTGACACTTTCTACTGAAACAGGTCCAAATAAATCCATATGGAGCAATTCTAAAGGTTCTCTGACTGTTCTTTCTTCAATCTTCTTGCAAGAAGCCCTGTGCTGTTTACCCTTTCTACATGCCAGACATGAATGATCAAGCTTGAATGTCTTGGAAGCTCTGATACCACTTGTAGGATCGATATACCTTAGTATAATAAACCTTTAGCCTGTAAAGAATGTTACTTCCTTGAATAAATCCAAGTCGATAACAATGAAACACTGATGTAATACAATTAACTATGCGGAAACTAGTTAACAGTATCAAGAAGAACACACAATGATTTAACAAACGATTTGTATTATCACACGTTGAATCTGCCTAAGATTGCAGATCACTAATACAATACTAATACTTCTAACTAATGCTTTTTGTTGTTGTTCTCTGTGTGTCCTTCTAATGCCATCCTAGAGATCCTTTTATAAACATAAGGATAACTCTAGTAGGTGTACAGTCCTTGTATGACATAAATACTAATTAATACTAATCACTAATATAACTGTTACATGATAACTACTAATGTAACCGTTTAATCCTTTAAAGTTCCTATATTAAAGGCAGTACTTCGACTTTTCCATACTATGCAAGCAGTACTTTGACCTTTTGACTTAGCAGTACTTTGACCTTTTGACTTGTATTTCCCAACACATTTTATGAAGCTTGCGATAGATTTAATGATCTTCTTCGGGCATGTCCACACCATGGATTTTCTGAGTTGCATCAGCTAGATACATTCTATAATGCTTTGAACTCTAACGATCAAGATTCGTTAAATTCCGCCGCGGGTGGCAACTTTTTGGACAAAATGCCTCGTGATTGTCTAAGAATCATTGAAAGCAAATCCAAAGTTCGTAATTCACGCAACAAACCCGTTGTTGCCAAAGTGAGTGCGAGCACTTCCACCCCCGGAATCTCTTCCGAAGTTGCTGAGTTAAAAGATATGGTAAAAGCTTTACTCCTTGACAAGAAAAATCAATCTCCCGCTCCTACTCCTGTCAAAGCGGTTGAGGAAAGTTGTGTTACTTGCGGTGGTGCTCATTCCTACCAAACTTGTCCAGCCACTTCTGGCAATGTTTATCGAGATAATATCCAAGAATATGTCTCTCAAGCAGCCGCAGCTAACTACAACCAAGGAAACACCGGTTATCGAGCCCCGATTTCAAATCAAATTCGACCACCCGGTTTTCCTCCCGTTCAAAACAATCATGTGCAAAATCAAGGAAACAATCAGAATCGTTACAACCAAAACCGAGGGAATTTTATTGAACACCATACAATTTTTGGTAAATTGGCAACCATCAACAGATTTGAGATGTCTTTACCAAAACTGTTTGATTTGGACTAGTCAATTCTTATATTTATTAGATATGGTGAATTGATTACCATTTGCTGTGTGGTGGTTAACCAACACTCAATCCCTTAAAACAGTTTTATCTTCAAACATTTTTGCCTTAAACCTTGTTGCACACTCAAAACTCAAAATTATTTCAAAAACAACTTTTTAACTAGCAGTACTTTCAACAAAGTACTGTTTGTTAAACCAGCAGTATTTTTGATAAGTACTGATTGTTTCACGAGTTAAGTCCTTTTTATCAAAACAAGAAATAATACATAAAAGAAATTTAGATATATCATACCATTGTTTAAGAATCATCACCATCTTAAGTTGTCCATAGAATAAACAAATGTAACAAAGTGATAGCAATGTCACTCTCTCTTCAACTTCCATACATGAATCTAGCAATCCTATCATCAACTCTCTTGATAAAGGATACGTCCTTCTGTCACATATGGAATCATATGTGACATCCTCTAACTCTAATGTATGCACTCCTGAAGATTCATTAAGCCTCCATCTTTACAATTCCCAATCTCTTGATACGTCCAAAGTCATCATACACTTTGTTTGTAGACTCTCCAAATATTGTAAGATCACCCAGAATATCAATCCCTTAAGCCATTGGTGAAATTGCTTATAATAATCTTGTACAACCAGTATATGATGATTAGATCTTGTCTATCAAGATATGAAAGTATCTCCCAAAGAGTGTGAATGCTCTGAAATGATTATTGCCCTAAAGATTATAAGAACTCTCCATCGGGTTAGTCAATGACTTTTGAATCTGTAATCATAGAGATTGCTTTCTAGTTGACCCACTATCTTGTGTACTCACTCAAAGTCTACAATCCTAAGATAGTTTCTGAGCTCATCGATAGTCTCTGTCCTCAATTTAAGCTTCTTTGATGGCTGTTCTTCTGTAATTGTAGCTTTTCTCTTCCTTAAGAGTCTCTTTGCATCTCTCTCTTGTAACATCTGCTTTTCCTTTTCTGAGCCCATTGGAATAAAATCCTTGAAAGATTCTTTGATGGATTCTTGAACTTTGTCATACAGTTCCTTCATTTGTGGATACTTTAGTTTTTGCAAGTTCTTGTATCCTTGACCCTTTAAGAAACTCATCATTTGATTCCTTTCTTGTACAAGAGATGTAGGTTTCTTCAAAATAGTCTTTGGTTTCTTCAAAGCTTCCAACCTTTTTCTCTCTTCTTCTGCATCCCATTCTGCTTGAATCTTTCTAGCAACTTCCTCATCATTTTTAGTCTCCAAAGCTCTGATTTGTTGAAGAGTTAACTTCTTCTTTTTGGGTTCTTCAACCAATATCCCTTTACCTTTTTCTTTTGGGTCAGTAGCTTGAGTTGGCTGTTGAGGTTGAGATTACATAGGACCAGGAATGCTTAAGCCTCTTGGTCTATTGAGAAGGATATCAGCAAGAAGTTCATCATCTTTGAACTGTTCTTTAGGACCTTCTTCTTGAGTTGAACGAATTGGACTTGAAGGACCTGTTTCATCATCAAAATTTAAAGTCCTTGGAGTAACAGTACTTTGTCTAGCAGTACTTTGAATTTTCTCCAAATCTAATTCTTCAGTATCCCCACTTTTTACATCAGAGGTATCCTTTTCTTCAATTATCACCTCTTCTGTTTCATTACTCTTTCTTTCTTCTGTTTCATCATTCTTTCTTTCTAAGTCAGGAGTAACGAAGGCTGTATGGTCATCTTGATCATTATTCTCTTCAGACA
>BQNB010000091.1:178307-212306 GCA_026074375.1 Tanacetum coccineum
CAGAACCTAGCCTTTGACTCTCCTTAATTTTCCAAGAAAGTCTACATGAAGACAGTCTTGAACTTTTCTTGTACCCTGTTGTAACTTCAAAGCCTTGGCTGCTAGTAGTAGTACCTAAAAACAGATAGCCTTCTTCTGACTGCCATTAAACTTACCCAATTGATCTAGGTATTAAGTATAGTCAGAGGACATCCAAAAGGTCTCATGAAACTAATGTTAGGAGATCTGCCCATTAAAATTTCATAAGGAGTCATTTATTTGAGAGTTTAGTACCAAGACTCTATTAAGCACATAACACGCAGTATTGACGCTCAGCCCAAAATTGATAGTAAAAAAGAGTCGCTAGCATAGTTCTAGCATCTTCAATGAGAGTCTGTCTTTCTTTCGCAAACACCATTTTGCTGTGGAGTCCTTGCAATACTATATTCTCTCTTGATTCCTTTCTTGGCACAAAACTCATTCATTAACTGATTCTTGAACTCTGTTCCATGGTCACACCTGATGGTCTTCACTTTATGTCTTAGCTTGTTTTCTAAACCCACAATCAGATCATGAAGCATATCATAAGTCTCATCCTTGTAAGCCAAGAAAAACACCCAACTGAATTTACTACAGTCATCAGTAACCACCAAGCAGTACTTTTTCCTATTTACACTCTCTACTGAAACAGGTCCAAATAAATCCATATGGAGCAATTCTAAAGGCTCTCTGACTGTTCTTTCTTCAATCTTCTTGCAAGAAGCCCTGTGCTGTTTACCCTTTCTACATGCCAGACATGAATGATCAAGCTTGAATGTCTTGGAAGGTAAACCTCTAACCAGATTGCCTTTAACCAATTTGTTAATATTCTTGAAGTTTACATGCCCCAATCTTCTGTGCCATAAGACAGCTTCATCCTTTGTTGCCTTTGCAACCAAACAAGTTATTCCTCCAGAAGGAATGATATTCTTTAGATCCAGGCTGTATACATCATTCTTTCTAGGAGCTCTAAGAATTACCAGATCTTCATCAACAAACTTGAACTTTGGAGATAAGATAAGACACTCCTTATCAGTGAAGAGAACATTATGCTTCTTATCACAATTAAGAAACAGATAAGAGAATTGAACTAAGCTCCTCCACATAGCTAACTTCTCAAAGTCAAGCATGACATGTCTGATGGTTCCCTTTTCCTGAGATTCTTCCTCCTTTAGAATCATTTCCAAAAGCCACATAACCACCCTTGAATTCTTTAAAATCAGACAGCTTGTCCTTGTCTCCTGTCATACTTCCAGAGCATCCACTGTCAATAATAGCATAATCTTTGAGATCTTCTTCTGGATTGCCCTGTACAAACAAGTTAAAGAATTAGACTCTTTTAGGGACCCAAGTCATAACTGACTTGGATACCCCTAATGGAGTTACATACTCAAATTGCTTGAGTGTGTAAGATCCATTATCCCTATTCACAGAATCTAGATAGTCCCCTTTTTGTCTCCATGTTTGTGTTGAATTGATCATGGCACTCTCTTTGACACTGACATTTTGTGGAAGTACTGCTTGTGATCCAACAGTACTTCCTTTCTTAACCCAGATAGATTTCACAATTTTCTTGGGTCTGTGTGGTCTATTAGGAGTCCTTGTGGTAGAAGACCTTGATGATGGTGAAAAACTTGAGGTTCTAGGTCTTCTATTATCCATCCGTGGATAATAAGGTCTACCAGTACTTCGTGAAAGTACTGCTTGTGGTACTCTTGATCTAGCAGTACCTCGATAAAACACATTAGCAGTACTTTTTGAAGGTACTGTTTGTGTCATTTTTGGTCTGGCAGTACTTTTCAACCCTTCCCTTGTAAGTACTGCTGATGGGATAAAAGACCTCTTTTGGTGAGGGTACCTAGAGTTTCCTGAGAAATTACTATGGTTCACCCTTTTGATGTTGTTCCAGACTGGTCTTGTGTCCCTTGAACCCTGTGTTCCCTTAGGTTTATGAGTTTGGGTTTGTTTGAAGGTTCTTTCATGTAGATTACAGTTCTTGATTAGGTGATTAGGACTGTAACATACAAAACATAATTTACCCCCTTTGTGCCCAAGACCCTTTTTCCTAGATCCTTAACCAACACTGTTTTGACTGCTAGTTGATAAAGACCTGTTTTCAAAAGATGTTTCACTATTTTCTGAGTTAAAAACAGTTTTCTTTTGAATTTCTGAAGAGTTTAAAACAGTCTCTTCATCATCACTATCAACCCAATCTTCAATTATGACTTTATTTCTATCAATTTCTGGTTGACTAGACTTTGTATTCTCTTGATTAAGGACCTTATTCCTAATGGCTAGTTCATCTATCCCTGTAAAAGAGACATTTGCCCTAGGTGGTATGATAGTACCTGTTGGTGGAGGTACCGAATGGAATCCTTTTGTCTTTTGAAAGTTTGGATACAAAGATTCAGTCGAATTTGTATTCCCAGAAGAATTGTCACTTTCCATACCACTACTAGACTCAACCCCAAATCCTATACATGATTTATCAGACAAATATCTTTGTTTGTTTAGAACTTCATTTTGAAGTACTGAAGCATTTGACCATTTTTCAAGTTTTACCTTGAAATCATCTCTTTCTTTTAAGGCTTGATCTAGTTCCTTTTGTTTTTCTTCTAGTTTCAAATCCCTTATCTTTAAGTCATATTCCATCTGTTCATACTTATCACCCCATGCATATTCATTCTTTTCATGTGTTTTAAGTATGACTTCTAATGACTCTAAGCTCATTTGATATCCTAGAATTTCAGTCCTAGCCTTTTGAAAATTGTCTCTTTCAGTTTGATAACTTTCAAGCAACTTTTTATAAGATTTACTACATTTGGAACAGTAAGGTACCTCTGAGTTTGTAGCCATCAAAGCTAGAGACACTGGTGTATCATCAGCTTTGTTGCTCCAGTCAAAATCACCAAGTCCATCTTGTCCAAAGTGCACATGTTCTGCATCAAACTCCATGCTCCAATCATCTTGTTCAACTTCAGTCAGTGCCATCATAGCAAATGTCATTGTTTCACACATCAAATTCCTTGGTCCAGTCAATATCTTCATTGTTGTCTGTTGCCACCAAGGCTTTTGAGTTTGAATCTTCAATAGCCACAATCCTCTTTTCCTGACGACCATTTGCTCTGTTTTCCTGGTATTTAGCAAATCTGCACTCCCTAGCAAAATGACCCAACTTTTGACAATTAAAGCATTCAATCTTTGACTTATCAAAGGTAATCCCATTCTTTGGCTTGAGGTCAATGGGTCTTCCTGTTTTCCTCATAAACTTCCTTATCCTTGCAGTTATCATAGCCACCTGCCATCGAATGTCAATTTCTTCCAAGCATCCTTCGATCATTTGCATCAGGTCTTACATCATCATGAGTTTGTGCAATAAGATGCTTGATGAGCCAAAGAAGGAGCAATATGATTTCATCGAGTGGGAAGCACAGTTTAGAGCAGTTTCACTTGTTGAGGCAGCCTGAGTATATCCTTTTGGGATATTTGCTGGATCAGCAGTACTTTGTTTTAAAGTACTGCCTTTGACTTCTGTGGACAGAAAAGCAATATTTTGTGAGCTGGAATTTGAAACACCCTTCAATTCATGCTCATACACCTTCAAGTTGTTGTAGAGATCATCAAACTCCAATTCATCCAATCCAGGTTGTCCCCGAATCATTGTAGCAACTACATGCCACACAGATGGTAAACTTCTTAGAAACTTCAAATTCGCATCTTCAAGGGACACTTTAGCATCATATAATTCAAGCATACTAAGAATGTTCTGAAATCTTTCGTATGCTGAATCTAGCTCTTCTCTAGATCCGATAGTAAACGTCTCGAATTGTTGTTTCAAAAGATTCTTTTGCATCTTCTTTGATGCTTCATTACCTCCAAATCTTGCTTTTATGGCTGTCCATAAGGTTTTTGCATTTGTGGCATCATGAAAACTAAGAAGATGTCTATCAGGAATTGCAGAAAGCAATATGTTAAGGGCTTTCTCATTGTTTCTTCTTGCGTTGGCAGCAAGTGAATTTTTGGTGCTGACGAGGAAGCAGGATCAGTTGTGCATGTCTCCAATGGTGATTATATCCCATAGTTATAGATCAGTGATGTCAATATACTGTCGCATCATCATGACCAAAGTCATATCACCTTTCATGATCATTGGGAATCATAGTGCAGTAAACTGCTGAGGTGGGAGGAATAGGTTCATCATCAGACACATTAAATTGGAAGATTTCGAATAGTAAAAATTCTTCCTAGATCAGAAGTTCTCTACACAGGCTCTGAAACCATTGTTAGGATCGATATACCTTAGTATAATAAACCTTTAGCCTGTAAAGGATGTTACTTCCTTGAATAAATCCAAGTCGATAACAATGAAACACTGATATAATACAATCAACTATGCGGAAACTAGTTAATAGTATCAAGAAGAACACACAATAGTTTTTCAAACGATTTCTATTATAACCCTTTTGAATCTGCCTAAGTTGCAGATCCCTAATACAATACTAATACTTCTAACTAATGCTTTTTGCTGTGTTTGTTTTTCGTTGTATTCTGTGTGTCGTTCTAATGCCTTCCTAGAGATCCTTTTATAAACATAAGGATAACTCTAGTAGGTGTACAGTCCTTGTATGACACAAATACTAATTAATACTAATCACTAATTTAACTGTTACATGATAACTACTACTGTAACCGTTAATCTTTCAAAGTTCCTTTAACAACGGCAGTACGTTGACTTTTCCATACTAAGAAGGCAGTACTTTGATCTTCAACTTACATAAACCTTGACTTCTTCTTAGCAGTACGTTGACCTTTTGACTTGTATTCCCTAAAACCTTTAGACAGTAGTTTGGTGAGAGAGCTTGGCTATGACTTCAACTGTTAAGCACGGTCGACCTCATTCCCTACTTAGTAGATTTTGTGTCCAAGACACAATGCCTCCTTTAACATGAAATGCTTTTCTCCCAATTTAGGGATAAATTGGGTGCCTTCACAAAACCGTTCAAACATTTTTCCAAATGGGATAGGCATGAATAGATTAATACTCCGAAAACCGAGAAGTCCATCCATTAACACTTCCATTGTTTTTTTCGATCAAGTCATTGAAAATTGCCATCATCACATCGTATGAAACGTGCCATGGAGCATTACATAGCCCAAAAGGCTGCTGCGATGGCGAACTATCAGTATGGGCAAGTAAAAGTTTCTTCTCTAGATCCTTATTCGGTCTATAGGAAATCTAAAAATAAACCCGATATAGCCATGAGGAAAAACAAAGTAATTGTGTTTCCTTCCCGCAGTCTTTCTAGCATTTGATCCATGAAGGCAATGGAAAATGGTCTTTCCGGTGGCTTCATTCAACTTTCTGTATCAATGCACACTTCTCCACCCCGTGTCCCAATTCGAGTTTGGTAGCAAATCATATCATCATTCTATGACTGACTGTTATGCACCCTTCTTTTGTACACAGTGTACCTGGGCTTACCCATGGACTGTCAGATATCGGATAAAAATCTGGCATCAAGAAGTTTTCAACCTCTTTTTTGATGACGTCGTGGGATCTTGGGTTTACCCGTCTTTGACTCTGAACTGTTGGTTCGTAGTCCTCTTCCATAAGGATTGTGAGTACCAAACTCTTGATCAACACCTTTGGATATCGGAGAGTTTTGGTTCCAAGCGATTGCTCGCATGTGGACTTTAGAACCATGATAAGAGCTGCCAGACTCCTTCACCTCATCCTTCAAGTCGATTTGCAATTAATGACGGGCAACTTGTCGTTAGCCTTCCAAAAATGCGTATTCTAAAATGAGGTGGCAAGCCTTGAGTTCAACCTCGGGAGGCTCATCAATTGATGATTTAACGGTTTTAGCTTCAACAACTTTAAGAGTTCTTCTCGATTCCGGGCGAGATAAATCTTTATGATTCGAAGAAGGAGTAACGTTCCTATTGAGAGAAGTGCTGTTCCAGAATTAAGAATGTCACCCTCCAGATCAAGTAACGTAGCATCAATTTCCTCGTGAAATTGGCTCGTATTGACACTATAAATCGTTGGAATCTTCGAGAGAGAGAAAATCACTATCCCCGAAAGGAGTTAGTGTTGGTGAAGAATTTGAAACAATTGGATCGTAATCCGGAGAAGGATTACCGTATGCAACTGAATCAGAAAAACCTAGAACTTCTTGCGAGTATTCTTCACATGCCAATTCAATGACGTCGATTCGGTTTGCCGTCATATGATCGTAATTGGCCGTGTATCTCGAAGTTTGGTCCAGATTGAAGGTGATGGCCTCTTTGCCAACACGAAGGGTTATTTCACCTTCGTAAACATCTATTAATGCACGACTGGTCTTTAAGAAACTTCTCCCGAGAATTAAAGGTACTCGGGGGTCTGGCTCAAAATCTACGACCACAAAATCTGCTGGAAACTGGAACTTTCCCACCATTAAACGGACGTCTTTAGCAATACCGATCGGTTCGGTGATTGAACGGTCCGCTAGCTCTAGCGTCATGCAAGTTGGGGTTAGTTCGGGAAGAGAGAGATCTTTCCAGACGGAATATGGCATAAGATTAATGCTCGCGCCGAGATCGGCCAAGGCGTTGCATGTATTAATCCCAGAAAATTCACATGGAATGAGAAATCGGCCAGGGTCTCCAAGTTTTTTAGGTAACTTGTTTAGGATGACTGCTGAGCAATTCTCGTTCAATGGAGTTCTAGCCATTTCACTCAACTTCTCTTTGTTTCCGATTAAAGTTTTTAGAGTCGAGGCAAATTTCGGCATAAGGGTCAAGGCATCCGTAAAGCTAATTTCGAAACTCAAATCTCTAAAGATTTCGTAGAATTTCTCAATTTGATCGTTAGCTTTTTCACGCGACCATTCATCAGATCTTACTTGAAGTAAATGAATTGATGTTTGTTGGTTTAGGCCCTCGAAGCAAATAACGGTATCAACAACTGGCTCGTAAGTGGACTTTTGAGATTGGACTTGAAAATCGGAGTGTTGGATGTCTTCGTGCTTCCGTTATTAGTAGGAAGCATCGTGTCCTTTGTAACCTCGGTATCACGATTCATCAATTTCGGAGGAGAGAAGATGAAGTAGAAGGAATCGCAGGGTCCATGATATGCAGACACCACCTTCGGGTGGTGATACCTTTCAAATCTTCCTTCGGGTTGGTAATGGTGTTACCTGGGAGAGTTCCCGAACCTGAAGTAGAGGCGGTGTTTATTTTGATAAAGTTACCTAGCATACTTTCAAGCCTTTGATTCGAAGTAGCCCAAAGGTTGTTCATTGAGTGCCTGCAGGTTTTGACCTTGGTTTAGCAAAACTGATTTTGGTTTTGCAATTCCTCAAAACCAGCATCAATTAGCCTTTACGTAGCTATCAAAATCGGTCTTAGACACACCTTGTGTATGAGGAGCGGGAGCTTGGTAAACGGTGGTTGATTAACCTGGGGTTGGTAAATTGGTCCTTGACTAAAATTATTACCCCGATTTTGGTTAAAATTGTTCCCCCTAATTTTGGTTGAATTGATCCCACCGATTTTTGGTTTTTTTGATGGTTTTGCTTATGAGGAAAACCGGAGGTCGAATTTGGTTTTGCAACCATTGAGGTCGGTGGCACTGGTAATTTCCTTGATTGAAATTAGCCGCAGCGGCTTGAGAAACGTAAGCTTGAATATTGTCATGATAAACATTGCCATCGGTGGCGGGACAACTTTGATATGAATGAGCTCCTATATCCGCATATTCACACAACTTGCCTCGATCGCTTTTACTGAACGCTGGAGTTTGGTGAGGCGGAGCTTGGGATTTGATTTTGCTTATCAAGTAGCAATGGTTTTGACCATAGACTTTTGAGTTTCGTAGACATCGGTAGAGATACCGGATGTGGAAGTGCTTGCACTCACTTTAGCAACAACGGGTTTGCTTCGTGAATTGCAAACTTTGGATTTGCTCTCGATGATTTTTAGACATTCTCAGGGCATTTTATCCAAAAAGTTACCACCAGCGGCGGAATTCAATGAATCTTGATCATTTGTGTTCAAGGCATTATAGAATGTATCGAGTTGATGCAATTCTGAAAACCCATGATGCGGCATGCCAAATAAGATATTGAAACGTGCCCATGTGCTTCATAAACTATTCGTCAAATCTTTGCTGAAATCTCGTGATTCCATTCTAAGAATTTGTCGTTTTAGAAGGGGGAAAGAATTTGTTAATGAATTTTGACACAAGATCATCCCATGTAAGAATCGATTGAGAAGGGTTCTTTTGTCACGAGTCCAAATCGAGTATGCTCCCATCAAGGGAAAATGGGAAAAAGCATAAGCCTTACAAAACCGACGTACTCGGGATCGTTCGGGAACTTCATCGAGAATGATCTGGTGAAAATAATGGATTTGAGCATGTAGTCTTCTTTATCGTGTCCAAAAAAATTGCTTGTTTTGAACAAGGTAAAGCATACCATGCTTAATCTGTGAAAATTGTAATGCGCGTTGAAATGGGAACAACGATGCTTCCTCGTTAACCCTGGATGGGTGCTCGAGCAATTGAGCCATAAGTAGTAACGAATTATCGTTGCCATCAAAACAATGGGAGGATTGAAAGAATTTCTTGATTGTTTATTTGTTCTCAAGATTTTGGTGATTCAAAGAATTTTGTCGGACCTTAGTTGTTGTCGACGTTTACGGGCATTGAGGAACTGAGTGCGCATGCAACAAACTAGAAATTAAAAAGAAAATTTACAACACTAGTTTTTTTTTTTGGTTTTTTCAATGATAATTCACATGTATTATACAGAACAAAGAGATAAGACAACTTCATGTATCAACAAATAAGCTACTTACTACCGGTAGCTGCTCAAAATGATAAACACACAGTGAGCGGAAGGAGTAGGAAATAGCGCGAAGCTTATTTCTCCTTTCGTGTCGTAGTTCCTTAAACAACCCTCCTTATACCCCTTTTTTAGTTTGTTTACTTTTCAAGGTAACCCGTACGTCCGTAAAGACACAAATGGCAAGTATTTTTGGAATCTTTTGTTCGAGTTGGGAACCAACAAGGTTCACCGAAGTTATTTATGATAATACCTCAATTGAGAATATGTAATTTTGGTATTTTTACCAATTTGTGTATTTTATTTCTTTGTTTTTATGGACCAATTTTTTTATATTTTTGGTTTTTCTTTTGTTTTTATAATGATAATTATACCTGTAAAAAGAAAATGAAAAAATATTTTTGTACTTTTTTATAATTTTATAGAAGAAAAAAATTCACAGATTCAAAACACAAAATTGTCAAATGTAAAGATCATCGTTTTCCAACATCCAGCCTCCCGGCAAAAGCGCGCCAAAAAAATTTGTTCGTCAATAATAGTATATATAAAATATATAAAGTCCAACACTCAACCAATTACCTTTGCACAAGGAATGGTTAAAAGTTCACCAAAATAAAATATATATGTAGCCGGAAGTATGATTCCCGGGTCGTTTTGTCCCAACGAGGCTTGAATGGAAAATCGAATCACGAATTGATAAACGATGGATGAATATTTCAGGTGTAGTGCTTGGTTTTCCTATTTCTACAAAGTTAAATAAGCCAAAAGAAAAATAAAACCTAAAAAAACGGAAGCTAAATAACCTAATGAACCTCAAACGGGTGCGAAAAACAAGGTCTAAAAACCTACAATGTTTTGCAAATTAAAAACCCTATAACAAAATTTAAAATCTAAAAAATGATCCTAAATGACAAATAACGAAATTTTAAAAAACTAGACTAAAAACGGAGGCTCGTTTGACCCAAAAACGAGTCAAACGAGAACCGTGGACAAATCGTCGTTCTTTAGAAAATTAATTTTTGAACAAAAATGAACCTACGAAACTATTAACATTTTTTTCTACAAAATATATGAAAAAATAAAATTTTTAAAAAAAGGTTTATATATTTTTCTGATTAATTTTTTGTTTTTTTATGCATTTTTAAGATTTAAATGATTAAAAACTACAAAAACAATCCTAGAGCTAAAAATATTAACCTAAAATTTTTATAAAAATTACACTAAGTGGAGAAAAGTTCAGAAAATAAACAAAAATTAAAAAGCCCAAATTTTATCTAATGGTTAAAGCTTAATTAAACTAATTAAAACTAAACCTAACTAATAATTAAACTAAAACTAACAAGGACTAACAATGGACTAACGACAGGGACTATTTGTGACAAAAGACCAAAATAAATTCTTTTTTTCCTACCCTGACCCAATCCTGCTTTAGTCCAAGTCCCGCCAAAAGTGCTGAATCAAAAAGCGTTTTTAGCCAAAACGCAAAACACGAAAAAAAAAGAAAAAAAAAAGAATAAAAAAAAAAAAAAAAAGAAATATATTAAAAAAGTTTGTTCACACATGTTTTTAAGCAACTCTAATAAAGACCCCTTGCGAAAATAAGCACTTTATAGCTCCAAAAAGCCAATTTAGGCTGCTGCTTGCAGAAAGTTGCTTAAATTTTTGGGTTTGGTATTTTGGACACTATAAACTCAAATTATAAGCTCAAATGTGAAAAAGGTGAGATGTTTTGGAAAGCTTATATTTTGCTTAATCTATTCCAAAAAGCTTTTACAACCAAACACCCCTTAACTTAACTCAATGCATCAAAAAGTAGTAATACTCAACATATTTTCTTAAATAAGCCAAATTCAAAATAAGCAAAAATCAAACACCAATAATGCCAAACTTAAAATGTGGGGCTTTTGAAATAAGCTCACAATTAGCTCCCTTATTAAGCCCACCTATTCACTTTTTTAAATAAGCCACTGAAATAAGCACAATAAGCACAAATGACTACACTACTATTTTTTAGATTTTAATGAAAATAAGCACTTTTAGACCTAAAATAAGCTACTGAAATAAGCTCCACTAAAGACAGTAAACGAAAATGGGCTTAATCTAAAAAACTAATGAAATCTTGAAATAAGCAGCAATAATAAGCTAATAAGCAATAATGAACCAACAGTACTAACAATATTAACTACCGGACAAACTTGAGTTAGTAACCACTAGCTTGATTTAATACCGTCTTGTTTTCTAAAAAACCTCTAAAGTTTTCAAAAGTCATTTTATTCAAGCTGATTTGATCCTAATTTGTTAAAAATAGATTATCAAATGACAACATAAGGTACTTATGAACATATTTCAATTAGTGATAAGCACTTAAATAAGCTAAATTAATCTAACAGTATTAACTACACATGCTACCAGTACTAACTAGAAAAGTTGCACAAATCATTTTTGAACTAAAATCTAAGCAGGATAAGTACTAAACAACATAAAAAGCATAAATAAGGCAAATATAAATAAAACAAATTAAGCTATATAAGCAGTTCTACAGTATGTAGAAAATCGAGAAAAAAAGAGACTTACAACACCCTTGCTTAAACAGGGCTGCTTAAGCTTTTACAAGTTGATCTACAAGCTCTGCTTGGTCAAAGGACAAGCTAGTAATGTCCATAAGCACATCCTTTGTTTGCTTATCATCCAAAAAAGTAAGCTGTGGTATTTTTGGGTGAATTTTTTTGATTTCTTCTTAACTACTTAACCTTTTTAAGTTACTTAGTGAAAACAGCTTATCATTAAGCTATATTGAAAGCTTTATTAATACACAGTTAAACACTGGAATAATAACTTGAGACCATGTGAATTCAACAATTTGGTATTTAACATAAAAGTAAAACTCATTGCTTCAATTAATCTTAAAAACAATACAAAAGCTGAAAGAACATTTGCAATAACATTTAAAAGACTAAAATGACTTAATTTAAATTACAATTAAACTACAATATTCTAGAATTTATTTCTTTTTTTGGCTTACAAAAGGGTCCTATTTATACTAGTTTCTTCATCCTTGGTCTTCCAGGATGTGCTTCTTTTGTGAGACAAAAACCACAATGTGTTTGTTGTGTGAGAGTATTCTTAGACGAATCCCAGCCTTCAATTTCTTTTGTGCTTCTTTTGAGTCAATCACAGCCATCGAAATCACTTGGAAATGGTGAGGGATTGCCAACATGGCAATTATAAGTATGGGGGGAGGGAATAGTGGAGTGGTTGAAATGATTTATCCAGGGTGTTGAGTGGTTTGCAGGGTAAAAGTATGGGAAGACATCCCTTAGTTGTACCTGGGTTTTGTTGGGCGGGAAAAATGATGTTTGGGTAAGTTGGCAACTTTGGCCCCTCAAGTTATTCTTCACCCAATTTGTAATTTCAGCCCTTGTCTTGTTATTCTAGTAATACAACTTGAGGTTTGGCAATTTTAGTCCCTCAAGTTGTATTTTCTTCAATTGGTTGACTTTTGACTTTGTCGGGGTTGATTTTCTGACTTTGACTGATTTTGGCTTTGGTTTGACTTTGTCTTTTCCATTCCGTGCTCGGCTTTGTTTGTTTTTGGCTTTCTTTTTGTCCTGTTCTTGAATATCCGTTTCCTGCACAATACAAATGCAAAACATACAAATACGATGTATTTTGGTACGTTTTTAGTCATTTAAGTCCGTTTTTAATGGAAAATGGTATGTGTAATTAAGCACATACCACCTCCCAAAAAGTGATTTTCTTTATTAACGAGTCTTGTAGCTAGACTCGAAGTCATACGTCCTTGCGTAACTTCTCCTTCATCATCCGTTCCTCCTTGCACTTTAACAGGAGCGGGTTGTTTATTTTTGAAGTTGTTGCTCCTCCATTGGTTGAACTTCATCTCCTTCTCAAGGTGGAGTTTTATTCTTTCTTCCCATTCTAGCACTAACCTATTTACAGTCATGATAGGGGTTATAGGTTATATGTCGTTTTTAACTCCTTTGTCTGTTATACAGGAGGAATCGGATATCCTATAGAAACTTACCTTACTCTTTCCTGACCTTAGAGTATGGTGCCAGTACAAAACTAAATAGAGTCCTTTGTCTTATGTCAGTGAAAAAAAAAAAAATGGTCGTTCCTAAATGAAGGCCCTCTTTTCTTTCTTTGATATCCAAAATCACAAAGTCTATGGGGAATACATGTTCATCGACCTCTACTAACACATCCTCAACAATTCTGAAGGGAAAAATGTACGAGTGGCTAGCTAGTGATAGTCTAATGTCTGTCTCAGCAGGCCTTTCATCAATAAGTCTCATGTCGGTGGAGTAGGGTATAACGTTCACATCGGACCCTTGATCGACGAGGGCGTTCACTTTGCTTAAGAGCCCCCTATGCCTGGCAAAGGTTATTTCAAAATACCCACTGACGACCCTCCATCTTGTTATCTTTTTCTTGAATAATCGCGTCATAAACGGCCCCCCTAGGTAAGTCATTAATATGCCTTCCCCATTTCATTCCAAACCTCGGTTCCTGACAGAGAGTTATTGAATATGTTGTTTTTGACTAGTCCCTGATCAGCTTTTCATTGATCTTATGCTTCAAGTAATACGCGACAGGCTGAGACCCGGGTGCTTCTACTGCTTCATCATTCTCAGGTGTTTTGATTGACTCATTTCTGGCCCCGTTCTCAGCTCTATTCATTGCCTCAGCCTTCCTTACTGGCATTTCCGTTTCGATAGGCATTTTAGTGTTGTCGGGTGTCTCGTCCGTCTTGTTATTCTCTTCTTCTTCATTTCTTGCAAGGGAGATAGAGTTTACGTTCTTGGTGACGGGGAATTTGGCTTCTTCCCTTATCAATACTTTCTCAGGGGTTCTGCTGGTCGTGAGTTCCTTGAGAAGCCCGAACATTTCAGTCATCCTACCGTTGATTTCCTCGCGTTGCTTGAAGATGGTGTTCTCAAATCTTTCCATTCTTTCGGTGTGCGCAGCCATGTAATCCCTTACTCGAGCCTCGAAAGTAGTTCCTAATGCTTGTGGTTGAGGAGCTGGACCTGTACGTTCACGAAAAGCGAAGGAGTTCAGTGTTGGTGATTCGTTTTGATCTTTCGGGTGAGAGCTCGAATAGGCTGCATTGACATAAGCTTGAGGGTTGTGTGTTGAGCTTGATGGGGGTGCCGGTCGCGACCCTTTAAGTAAGAAGTTAATTTGATCTTCAAGCTCAAGAAGTCTCCGGTCGGGTGTTTTCGTGATGCCTTGAGGTGCAGTGATAGCCTTGACTGGTTTGACGAATTCCTTTGTGTCATCCCAGCCTTCATGGTCATAGAGGGCGAGGTTCTCAATGATTTCCCAGGATTCGTCGGCATTCTTATTGCGGAGTTTGCCGCCGGCGGCGCGGTCAATCTCGCACTTAAGATGAAAGGAGACATGATCATAAAAAAATTGGATTTGAAGCCAACGATCAATGCCATGATGAGGGACTTTTTGGAGTAAGTCCTTGAAACGAGTCCATGCTTCGGATAAAGATTCTCCATGATGTTGTTGGAACATCAGGATATCGTTGCGGAGTTTTGCGGTCCTTCCCGGTGGAAAGAATTGAGCAAGGAATCGGGTAGTAAGATCCTCCCATGTGGTGATGGATCCTGCTGGAAGGCGTTCAAGCCAAGTGAGTCCACAAGTTTAAGAAAATCCTTGAGGTGTTGGTTTGGATCCTCAGACCGAAGTCCGTGGAATGAGCATCCGTTTTGCACCAACCGGATGGTGTCGGATCGAAGAGGTACCACATTGTTCCCTACGGGGAGCTCAATGGTATTCCTATAGCCCTCGTGGCTTGGTTTGGAGTAGTCTCCTAGAGTACGGATAGGATTCTCGTCTCCCATGGTGGTTGACGAGAATGGGTTACGAAACAGATAGCACAAAGAAAAGATAGACTACAAGAAAGCTAATATGCGGAAATTAAATTCTCACTTGAAAGGATTCAAGCGAGTAGAACTAAGCTAAACTATGATCAAAACCTAACTATTCCCCAGGCGGCGGCGCCAAAAACTTGATGCGGTCGTCGTTAGACTTCAACAAGAAGTTTTACAACTCCCTAGGCAGAGCACCTAATCGTTGTAGTAGTAGTATAGGCAAGACTCGGGGGGTTATTATCGTTCACTCGGGGAATAGGTTAGGAAGTCTTGATCACGGTCTAACAGAATTCTAAATGTTGAGGGAAGATTATTTTTGTAATAAAACAAGAACATAGATGAATCAAACAACACATAGACATATTGAATGATTAAATAAACCTTACTTGATTAAAACATGAGTTGGAGGAAGTACAATAGGGGTTTTAGGCCTTAAAATCGTCCCTAACAGCTGCTAAACGAACTAGGGTTTGTACCCTCTTTTTATTCTAAAGTTACACACTCAAAACCCTAAATTCGTTTGTATATATAGGAAAAACGCTATGACTGCGTCGCGTTTAGTTGTGACGCAGCATAAAGGAATATTCTAGATAATGGGCTGGGTCGTGTACTCTGACGCCGTCGTGAGATCTAGTGACGGCGTCTTGGTCTTCGTTGTGACGGCGTCACGTTGTATTTGTGACGTCGTCTCCAGCTGCTAAGAACATTATCTTGAGTGATGTTGGTGTAGGTTCGTAGTCTTGTCCGTTTTCATCTCCAACTGGAGCCCAAGTTCACTTGGTAATTCTTCAAATGCTTCAAAGCGAAATGGCCTAAAAGGAACTATATAAGTACCTATTTTGGGCATAAATGCACGATTTAGGGGGTTAAACGACCCCGAAAAAGTGTATAAATAGACACATCATCATAACTTTATGATAATTAAATATATTTACTTAATCATGCATTACTTATCAGATTGATTCTCCTAATCATGTTGCCTTATCACACTTGTGATGATTTGTGTAAGTATTTCCTAGGTCATGAACGGATTACATGAACCCGCCATCTATTTAATATTCCGTTAAGGCAACGCACAAGTAAGGTAGTATGAAGACTATTACAAGGCCCCTAAGAGTATATTAAATGCGTGTGAAATATCTTAAGAGGGATCAACCATATAAGGGGGTAAGGTAGTATGAAGACGATTACCTAATGGTATCCTTTCTATGCACTCGTATTCCTATAGATGTGTCTACAGCGATACAGACAAAATCTTGTTTTCTAAAGTCAAACGCAATAATTCCATCAACAAGAAGCAAAGTACATAGGATCAACAATCCGACTTTCCAGCAATCATAAGCAAATCACAAATGATGGGTTCAGCTAGCATGTAAAGGATAAAGCAATAACAAGAATAATCACAACCCACACATAGAGAAATTGAATGATGTAATGAATTAACACTTTTATCTTGATTAAAACATGGATGGAAGGTAAGTTACAATAGGGTTTGAGACCCTAAAAATAACAAGTTAAAAGCTGCTACAAAGACAGGGTTTCGTCTCTCAAAAGTATACAAAGTTACACACCTAAAACCCTAAAATACAATTTTATTTATAGAGATATCGCCTGCGACGTCGTCGTGTTGAATCCTGGCACCGTCGCAACGTGGATGATACTAGATCCCTTTAAGGTCGGGCCCCCCATTACAGACGCCATCACTTGATAGGATTCACTATGGCGTCGCTTTATGCCTGCGACGCCGTCTCCACGCTCTATAAACAATACTTCTTCATGGATTTGGTGTAGGTCCGTAATCTTGTCCGTTTCTTCTCCAAATGAGCCCAAGAAACGTGTATCTCCTCCAAATGCCATCTAAGTGTTAAAAACCTGAAAATAATCTATTAAGCACATAATCTAGGCATATTTGCATGATTTTGGGGGTTAAATAACCCCGGGAAAGAGTATAAAATGGACCACTCGTTCAATACTCCTACACTTGGGATTTGCTTGTTCCACAAGCAAATAGGCATTTTCTACCTAACAAAAACAATAAGAGGGTCAGTTGGCCTACTCTTTAAAAGAATTTTACAACACAACCTTCTAGACCTCGTAAATAAAAGCACGAAATATATCCTAGCACCTCACATAAGTGTTTGGGATTCTCTCTTTCACTCGGGTGTATAATAAATTATAACATAATGGGGAAATAGAAAATCAACACTCATTACCTGTCATAGCATATAAATTACCATAGGCTTGGTAAAGGATCAAACCTCCATCGCTAGGCGCAAGCATTATTCATTACTATCCAAGAGGTCTTTTAAAGGGTTGTGGGGTGTAGGTGTAAGATAACATTAATGGAAACGGAAACGGATGGGATACATTTGGGTGTGATCTTGGTAAATTTGGAATTGATAGGTTTATGCTATTTAATTTATAAGAATACACGTTGGTTTGGTTGCTAAGCCAAAGACTCGGACAAAATATACAAACTCTACAAAACTCTATGAAACTCTACAAAACTCTACACCAATCTCTTTCTTTTTCTTTTCTTGACTCTAATATAAACATAAACATAAGCAAATGGCAGCCCGTACATTTTTTTACTTTTTTATATATATATATATATATATATATATCTATATATATATATATATATATATATATATATATATATATATATCAATTCTTTTCTTTTCTTTTTCTCATTTTTTTTGTACACTTTTGCCCTGCCATTGCTTAAACATATAATACATCATGGGGGTTTATAGATACACCCTTGCACTTGAACTTTTACATACTCGATTATTTACAATCTAACTAATGACCCGATTTGAGGTGGATCAAAATAACATGGAGCTTATTGAGCTCTATCGGGGGTAATAAATTACTTCTTCCCTAATTCTTCATAAGATGAATACTACCATGAATCACAATCGTCCCAAAACAGTATTTACAAGGATAAGAACTTAGCAACCGTGTACTCAAATAATTAACTTGGGTTAAAACAATAATGTATTAAAGGTGATTACATATAAGGTAGGCTAAGGCGATTTGGGTGTAACGATTGGTTTATGGGTGACAATGCTCTTCATTAATAGTCTGGCTTAACCAGAAAATTACAAGAACCGTGAAAAAGGATAGGCTCGGAGGGTTGTACTAGGGGTATCCTACACTAAAAATGAGTGCATGGCAAGGGTGTGGGATAGTTATATAGTCGATGTGACCATAATAACAGTTACAGGTTTAAAACATGGGTTAATCCTAGTGCCTCTTATCTAGCAAATCCTAATACTTACTATGCGGTCTTGGGATGCATCACAAAAACAAGTTCTAGAATTTAATATACTACCGGTACACTCATATAATTTAATACCGATACCAATGCTCCAGAAAAGGCGACAAAGACCATACGTACACATCCGTAACGACAGAATAGACACATATGACTGCATTCGAACCTTAACTCGAGAAAGCTAAAGGTACAAATTATCTTGGGTATCAATAATGGATACCTGAATTCCTAAAGATCTAAAGGCGAACCTCACATTTTTGGGGTGGAATTTTGAGGGTTTTTGTGCTAGTCATACACATTCCTATCCGTGAGACGCTATTATTACTCGGTTTTCGTCGGTATGTGTCGTAAAAAATTAAAATTTTGGTCAAAATTACCTTTTTATGCTATGTTTTGATATATTACCCATCATTTTAAGGAACAAGCAAATGGAAAATAAAGGAATAGTTTCTAAGGCTTATTTCCCCCTACACTTAAGTTGAACATTGTCCCCAATGTTCTATAGAAGTACCCGTAAAAACGAATAAAAGGAAAAAGAGACGAACAAAGCGCAACAGAGCGATAACTAGCCTTAAATCTTGGCCGGGCCAAGATTGTCTAAAGAAAACATCCTAAGATCTACAACTTCTTCTTCTCAAATATAACCTGTAAATCAAAGACAAAGACAACTACACCAAGCGTAAAATCTATGGGATATATATAAATACAATAAGAGTTTAAGGTTTCGACACCATAAAAGCAGTAAAGATAGGATGAGAGTAATGATATAATTATAGGTTTATGCAGGTTTACAAAAGAATTACAAATCTTAAATATTGCACATTTTATTTTTCAGAAATACTTAAATATTTTTGAATTTTCACATTGCTGGAGACGCGATGCCGTCGGGTTTTATTCCGACACCGTCTCCAGACACTGTAAAAATTCCTCTTTGTTTTTAATGAGAAATTTCCTACACGCAATTTTATTAGTCAAATCTGAAGAAAGTACTGCATAAAAACCTGGAATTAATCGTTACAATCATATGACTCGAAACTGACATGAATTAATCTAAACAATTTATTTTAAATGTTTGAATTGGTTCTAAAAACTGGATATTTCCCCTACACTTATTTTGTTGCATAATACTTTTGATTGCAAATAAGACGAAGTTACAAACAAACAAAGCATGATTACATAATAATTCAACATAATAAAACAAACAATAAAGAATTAAAACACAAGACACTCCTAATTGCGGGAAAAGTAAATATTGGGTTGCCTCTTAAAAAGCGCTTTTTTTATTTACGAGTCTTGTAGCTAGACTCGAAGTCACACGTCCTTACGTGACTTCTCCTTCATCATCTATTCCACCTTCTACTTTAACAAGAGCGGGATGCTTGCCTTTGAAATTTTTGCTCTTCCATTGGTCGAACTCCATCTCCCTTTCCAGGTGAAGTTTTATCCTTTCTTCCCATTCCAGAACTAGCCTATTTACAATCATAGTGGGGGCCATAGGCTCTATGTCCTTCTTAACTCCTCTCTCGATCTTATAGAGGGACTCAGGTATCCTATGGTAACTTATCTTACTCTTTTTAGAATTATACTAACTAAAGTAATCATGAACGCAAACTCTTGAGTTCAATGGTAATTTCAAGTTAATTGCATACTTCATAATCATGATTATATAACTAACCATAATTATTTTGACTAAATCATATAGTCAATAAGTTGAAGTATCTTTATATTATATCTTGACTTTTAAATATAATAGGGCAACAAACATCTTGTGTGTTTAAGTCCTAGTAGATTTACTAGCTTTCTTACCTTGCGGTCAAGAGAAACCAATTAATCATATTGTTATATGTTGTTCCTTGCACACACTTAGGATTTCTCCCACTTGTGTACGAGACAACATTACCTAAAGTAGACAAACCATACGACAAGCGTTCGATTGTTTAAACAATATGATAGGTGTTCATACTTATTACAAGTAGTTTCAAACCTAATGTTGAATAAGGAAAATTTTTTGTGGTGGGATTTATTATTCTAAAGATATCGTTTCGGAATGACAAAACATTGAAAAAGGCAGCGTGTTATCTATAAAATAAATGCAATCTTCCTTTAGAAAATGGTGGTTCATAGTAGGATGTAATATATTATTTCAAAGCAAGCTAGAAATAATATGAGCAATTCACAAGGAAAGGAATCCTGTAGCTCCTACTGAAATTGACAACCTCACATGAATGTTATTTCAGTTTTAAAAAGCAAAGCCCCCACTGGATTTGTCAACATTGTAAGTGCTACATCACTAGTAGAAAGCAAATAGCGATTTATTTACTTTCCTACTCTCGTAGAATGCCTACAAGTAGCAATGTACTTAGGTATTGTACAGAGTATATGAAGTTCTACTTATGTAGATGAGGAACTAGCCATCATGTATTCATTAACTTGAATATTTAACATGCATTTCCTCCTTAATCTGTCTTGTCTGACCACAAAAAAAAAAAAAAGGGTGTATAGCACTATTAAGGTCGAAATGCGTCCAAGAATTATTACCTAGAAGCTACTAGAGTAATTTTTCCTTTACTCGTTGCGGTTTAAACTCATTACACCGTGACAAGTGCAAGACGTCATTATTTTGGTAGCTATAGACAAAATGTACTCTAGTTACACAAAGTAATATATCTTTCAAATATTTCAGAACCGGAAAAGGGTAATGAAAGATTGAAAGTGAGTTTAAATATAATTGAGAAAAATTCAATTATAACCTTATCTAATTCTTGTCAACCAATGAGAAGAGATAAGAGTAAGTCTCACTCTTTTTACCAGAAAAGAGACCATGTTTGTCTTCTACAAGAAAACAAACTTTCGTTTACGAATTATATTGCAATAACACAATTAACCAGAACATAGAAAGTTCTATTTAGTATTTTCGATAATTAAATTCTTAAAAGAATTAACTACCCAATTAATTACTAATAAGACTAAGATCCAACTTGACCTCCCACTTATTACAGAAGGTCTGACCAACGTGTAAACAAGTAGGGCAAGAGGTAAGCGGTGCGGGTTAATTGCATTGTAAATGCAACTCTTAGTTTTATGAGACACATGACTTTAGTAACTCATATTGTAATGTCATGTATATGTTTTGTCTCATCTTATGCCTTGGGTCCGAGGTCTGACCAGGTAACTCGATTTAAGTCGACCAAAAGAGAACGCGTGAAAATTGACAAAGGTCTGACCAATAGAAAAAATTCGCCATGGGTTGAAAAGGCCCTGAGGTCTGCCAGAAGAAGTCAATCCAAATGCTTGTCTTCTTCAATTTGGCTGCATAGACTTACAAAACTTTTTATATAGGGTATATACATAAATCGTGACAAATATCGTGTACAAGAAGCATGCAAAAAATCTTGTAGAACAAGTTAAGAAAACATTTTGTTAACCTTCTTGGTATAGACATCATTTTGTCAAATGTTCGGGTAGCTCTATTTTGAACGCACAAAGAAGCGGAGAAACATGCCAGCGCGAAGCGTATTAAAAACCTGACTTCATTTGGGGAATCTTACTTCCACCCGCCTTAAACTTCTCTTGTAGTTTGTCCCTAATGGGTGAGCCGTACTTCCATTTTACTAATGATGCTATTATATGTTAAGAAACCCCTTTTGTTAACATTAGTTTTATAGTTGCCAATATGGTAGGATTACAAATTGATCAAACCCTATATTGTACTCCTACTTGCGTCTAAAAAAACAAGTAATTCCAATAATTCCTTCATATGCCGAAGCATGTAGTGGGGCGGGCATATAGGCATCAGCTTATGAGTTTAGAGGCATGAATGTACGGGACCATTCAAGAGTCTACTCGCTGATCATAAAGATAGAGTCAAAAACGTTGTGTCATGAGAACAGAGAGTCCTACATATATCTCCACGCAGAGATCACCACTATCTCACACCAGTACTCATTCATAGCCGCTCGCAATGCCAGTCCCTTGCTTAATGTCTTGCGTACACCCTACATCCCAACAATCCCCCCGTTATAGAATATCATCATCAATAACAAGTATCCATGAGTATGCTTAATTTTCAGACATGTTAAATCCAAAAATAAAGGTTTTTTTTTTTTTCCTCGTAAGTGTAAGTAGTGTTTTTTTCATAAAGTCTATATTGCAAATATTAAGCATCACATGGCATATCACATATAAGCAATTAAAACAGACAGAAAATTAGAGTAAAATTGAAGACAAAACTTCTTATTAGAAAGAATGCAAGTAGTAGTAAAGGTAAGGTAAATCATATAATAGCCTCGAGTTCTCAAAAAGAGACTTCCCCAATTGGAGAACTTAAGACTCTCACTAGGTTTCTGCTAAAGTACCTAGATCGCCACTTCATCATTTATTAGCTGATTGCGTGAGTCTTAGGCGAAGATTAAATCAAGAATTAGAATAACATTGCCAGCTTAATTGACATTTAAGTTTAATCTATTCTTCTATTATCAAGTAACATTAGTATTGATTCTAGACGTTTATTCATTATTTATGGCAAGGATTGCATGTTGTTGCCATAATTTTTAAATAAAACAATAAATAAACAAGATTTCATGCAGCCCTAGCGTGTTTAATATGTGTGTAACCCATAATACACCAAACGAGTTGGCTCGTGATGCCACTGTTGGGATTTAAGAACTATGTTAACCATTAACAACCACGAGTGCACATCGGATATGGATCATGTTTGGTACATATGATTAACACACAATAAATAAATAAAATGGTAATAGAACATTACCTTTGAAGAATTCAAATGGTTATGAAAACAAGTGGTAAGGTTTCACCTCTAAAGTGCTACACACAACACGTCTAATGAATACGCCTGTATGCTAGCCCAACTTCACGTATTCCAAACACAATTATATTTACAAAAACACCCCTATATGTTACTAATTGTTGTCACGCCTTGACAAAAAAAAAAAAAAAAATAAAAAACATGGTAAACCATACCTTGGACCTGGCTCGAGAACTTGTGGATCTAAATCACACTTGAAATATACCCTTAAAGGTTATCGAATAGTTTTCGACCCGACCCGACCCGAAACTAAAATTTCAGAAAATCACAAACCGAGAATCGAGCCGAATGTTGGTCGGTTCGGTTCGGTTTGGTCGGTTTCGTCGGGTCGGTTCGGTTCTTATTCGGTTTTGCTCAGCCTTAGTTTGAGAGGTGGTTTGGTTTTAGCTATTTAAACTAAATGACGACTACACTAATGGTGATAACAATAAGATAAAAGATTATGTTTATTTAATCATGTATTACTCCCTAGATTGCTTCTCCTAGTGTTGTTGCTTTGTCACCCTTGTGATGATCTATGTAACTATTTCCTAAGTCATGAACGAATTACACGAACCCGCCGTCTACTTAGTATTCTGTTAGAGCAACGCACTTGTAAGGTAGTATGAAGACTATTACAAGGCACCTAAGAGTATACTAAGTGCATGTGAAATATAATAAGAGTTGATCAACCATATTAGGGGAAAGGTAGTAGGAAGACTGTTACCCGAAGGTATCATTTCTACCCAATCATGTTTTCCTAGACATATCAACAACGATGCAGATAAAAGCTGGTTTTCTAAGACCTAACATGCACATCCATCACAAGAAGCAACACCACTAAGATCTACATTTTAGGTTTCATACAATCATAAATAAACACAATAGGAGGTTTAGCCAAGCATGTTAAAGATAAAGCAAGAACAATAAATAATTACACAACAAGACATATTAAATGATTATGTAAACCTTACTTGATTAAAACATGAGTTGGAGGAAGTACAATAGGGTTTTTAGGCCCTAAAATCGTCCCTAACAGCTGCTAAATGAACTAGGGTTCGTACCCTCTTTTTATTCTAAAGTTACACACTTAAAACCCTAAATTCAGGTTTGTATATATAGGAAAAACGTTGTGACGGCTTCACATTTTAATCGTAACGCCGTCATAAAAGAGAATATTCTAGATAATAGGCTAGGTCGTGTGTTTTGACGCCGTCGTGGAATCTTGTGACGCCGTCTTGATCATCGTTGTTACGACGTCACGTTGTATTTGTGACGCCGTCTCCAGCCACTGTAGAGAAATTCTTGAGCAATGTTGGTGTAGGTTCGTAGTCTTGTCCGTTTCTTCTCCAAATAAGCCCAAGTCACGTGTATTTCCTCCAAATGCCTTCCAAATGCAAAATACCTGAAAAAGAATGATTAAGTACCTATTTTGGGCATAAACACACGATTTAGGGGGTTAAACGACCCCGAAAAAGTGATAAAATGACACCTCATCAGTTCTTCAACGTGCTCAACAACCGCGTTGGGCGTGTTTTCCATACTAGTAAAAGGTGTAGTTGAATAAGGGTATGGTGGTACCATTGGTGGATTGTAGTCTGAAGCAAAAGTATAGCCACTAGTATTGCCTAGATGGATGAGAATAAAGCATAATCCAATTGATACTCGGTCTTAAGTAACATCGCATCTCTCCACTGATTAACCTTCTTAACTTATTCCATTCTTACACTTTTCTTCTTAGCTTTGTAACCTTTCTTACTCTTTTTATCTTTCGGTTTACTACCCGTTTTTCAACATCATTCTCCTTAATCCTCATTTTACTATTATCCAAAATTCCTTTCAAAGCTTTCTTATCTAATAAAGTTCCTTCAACCACTGCCGAACACTTCTTAGTCTCATTCGGTGTAAAATATCCAAGATTACGAGCAATCCTAGAAACATAATGTCCACCATTAATATCACTAGCCTCTCTCAATCCCGCGGCTTTCTTTGATATGGATTGAGCTAAAATCCATGGCACCATTAATATCACTAGCCTTTCTAGAAGTGTCTAGTTGCTAGGGGATAG
The DNA here is from genome assembly GCA_026074375.1 of Tanacetum coccineum. Lineage (NCBI taxonomy): Eukaryota > Viridiplantae > Streptophyta > Magnoliopsida > Asterales > Asteraceae > Tanacetum > Tanacetum coccineum. The sequence goes on from BQNB010000091.1 coordinate 203,209, forward strand.
GATTAAGTGTTATTGAGTGGAGTTGTTTAGGATTGGTGGTTTATCTGTGCTTGTTGGGCGAGAAGGAGTCTATTTGCTTGCATTAACTGTGTTTTTTTGTTCTGTTTTGTTTATTGTTTTCTCTGTCATTATGGTTGACCCTGGTAAGAAATATAGGGATGATTCTGGTGGGTCTAATAGTAACACTGTTATTGACATTAATGATCCTTTATATCTTCATTCTAGTGACACTAATGGTACTCTTTTAATTGGATTAAAACTTACTGGAACTGAAAATTATAGGGTTTGGGCTGCTACCTTAAAACATTGAATTCATTCTAAAAACAAACTTGGTTTTATAAATGGTAAATGTGTTAAACCTGATCCAGAATCATAACCATTTTTAGCTGAGCAATGGAAAAGGTGTAATTTTGTGGTATTGACTTGGATTTTTAATTGTGTTTCTACTAAATTATATATTGGTCAAGTTTTTTCTAGTAATGCTAAACTCATGTGGGATGAGTTAGCTGAGACTTATGATAAAATTGATTGGTCTGTGATTTTTAATTTGCACTACAAGATTAAAACTATTAGCTAAAATGGGTCTAAGTTTTCTTACTATTACCATAAGCTCAACGCTCTATGGAGAGAGTATGATGATATGGTTCAGCTTCCTGTATGTACTTGTGATGGTGCTTCTTTTTATAAAGACCATGTTCAGCTCCTTAAGTTGATGCAATGTTATGGGATTGGATGATGTTTATGCTCCTATTATTAGTACTTTGTTGACCACTGAGCCTTTACCCACTGTTAAGGAGGCTTTCTCTCTTCTATCAAAAGATGAGTCTCATGGGAACATGCACTCTGGAAGTTTAGGGGTTAAAGCAAGTTCCTCTGCCTTTGCTTCCAGGTATGATAATAAAGGAAACTCTTCTTCCTTTGTTAACAGACCTATGGATAATAAAAAGAAATTTAATAATAATAATGATGTTAGAAACCCTAATCTAGTTTGTACTAATTGCAATATGACTGATCATACCATTGAGAGATTTTTAAGTTAATTGGTTATCTACCTGACTTTAAAAAGAAAAATAATTCTGGACAAAATGTGAGTGATGTGTCTGTGTCTGGTAAATCTACTGATACTAGTGGTGGTGTTTCTCACACCCTCACTAGTGATCAGTATCAGAGACTTATGAGTTTGCTAAGTGATTCATGTCCTTCTAGTTCCTTTTTCTTAATCTAACATAGCAGGTAAAAACTATCATGTGTTCTATTTTTTTTATTATAGATTTTTTAACTTCAACTCCAAAATAAGTACTTATAGTATGTTTGTTGGGTGGATTATTGATTCTGGGGCCAGTCAACACATAACTTTTACCACAACTTTTTTGTTTAATATAATAGATGTGTCATATTTGGATATTACTGTGGCACATCCTAATAGGACTAAGGCTAAAGTTAATCAAATTGGGAGTTGTAAACTTAATGATAATCTTGTAATCCATGATGTGTTGGTGGTCCCTGGGTACCAAGTGAGTCTGTTATCTGTTTCCAAACTTGCTAAAGATAACAAGTTAAGTGCGTGCTTTAATAAAAAGGATTGTGTTATTCAGGATTCTGTTCTCAAGTCCCGGGTGGGGACTGGTTATGAAAAAGATGGATTATACTTTCTTAATTTAGGTAATAAGATTTACAATAGTAATATTGAGTCTTGTCATGTGTTAAAATGCCTTTGGCATAACAGGCCTGGTCATCCTTTCTGGACAGTAATATTAAGTCCTGCTGACCAAATCCTTTCTGGACATTGACCTTAAGGGGGACTTTTTTAGTAAGCCTTGTGATGTGTGTCATAGGGCTAAGCAAACTAGGGAACCCTTTCCTTTAAGTGACCATAAGTCCACTGCTGTTGGTCATCTTGGTCATCTAGATGTTTGGGGTCCTTATAAAATAAGAAGTAAAAAAGGCTATAGGTTTTTCTTGACCATTGTGGATGATTATTTTAGGGCTGTGTTGTTGTTTTTGCTTAAAGGGAAAGATGAAGTTTTAGGAAATATTGAGGTTTTTTGTAAAATGATTAAAAATCTGTTTGATAAGACTGTCAAAGTTTTTATAAGTGACAATGGTACATAATTTATTAATAAAAACTTTAACAGTTTTTGTCTTAATAATGGCATTTTACATCAAACTACTTGTGTCTATACACCCTAACAGAATGGGGTCGCATAAAGAAAACACGGACACCTTTTAAATGTTGCTAGAGCCCTCATGTTTCAGGGGGCATTCTATTAAACATGTGGTATGAGTGTGTTTTAACTGCTGTTTATTTGATTAATAAGTTGCCTACTGTCGTGCTTTCTAGAAAAAGTCCCTATGAATTAGTCTTTAATTGCAAACATAAACTCTCTCACCTTAGGTCTTTTGGATGTCTTTGTTGTGCCATTGTTTTGTCTTCAAATGATAAGTTTTCTTCTAGAAGTGATAAATATGTTTTTATTGGTTACAATTTTGATAAAAAAGGTTATAAACTTTATAGTCTTGATTCTAAGCAAATTTTGTTTGTTAGAGATGTTAAATTTTATGAAACTGTGTACCCTTTTAAAAATAATTCTGTAAATTAAGAATATTTTATTAAGTCTAATGTCATAAAAATTAAAAAAAAATTGATGTCCAAAAATCAAATGATCCTAATGATAATGTGAAAGTTAAAAGGGAAGATGGAGGTACAAATCCTTCATCTGTTAAGCTTGCAGTAGAGTCTGCTGTTGCAGACCTGTGTCCTGCTGCAAATCCCCTTCCTCTACTAGCAATGAAAGTCTTGACAAGTCTGGTTCTAAAAATACCTATGATGTCAATTCTGAAATGCTAGGCAGTATAACAGCACAGGGACCAACATATGATGGTGGTGCAGCACCTGAAGATGATATCTATATTTCTGAGGGTGAAAATCTTGATTTATAGAATCTAGATATGTTGTTTCAGTCTAATGAGGGTAATAATGAGCATAGTAGTGTTGGTGGTCCTAGAAACTAGAAAATATGTTCTGCCTAATAAGTATAATGATTTTGTTATGAATAAAAAGGCTAAATATGGTCTTGATAAGGTAGTTACTTATTCAAATTTAAGTAGTGACAAATTTTCCTTTGTTACTAATTTAAACAAAACTACTAAACCCATGTCATATAAAGAAGCTGCTCTTGATCCTAGGTGGATTGAAGCAATGAACTCTGAGATGGAAGCTTTAAATAGAAATAAAACTTGGATTATCACTGACTTACCTAAAAACAGAAAGGCTATAGGAAGTAAGTGGATATTCAAAGTTAAGTATAAATACACTGGTAAAGTGGAAAGGTTTAAAGCCAGATTAGTGGCAAAGGGTTTTAGTCAAAAGGAAGGAATTGACTATGAAGAAATTTTTTCACCTGTTGTGAAAATGGTCACTGTTAGATGTCATCTTAGTCTTGTTGTCCAAAAGGGTTGGGTTGTCTATCAACTTGATATCAACAATGCTTTCTTGTATGGTGAAATTGTTAAAGATGTGTATATGACCCTGCCTGAAGGTTATTTTGATGTTAATGATAAAAAGGTGTGCAAACTGCAAAAGTCTCTTTATGGACTTAAGCAGACACCTAGGAAATGGCGTGAGAAATTGACTTCAGTTTTAAAAGTTTTTGGATTTGAGCAGAGTAAAAATGATTTTTCATTATATACTAAGTCTGCTGGTGAGTCTTTTGTGGTGTTACTTGTTTACGTTGATGATATTCTTATAACTGGTAATGATATGACTGAAATCAACAATTGCAAGAAACTTTTAAACTCTGAATTCATGATAAAAGATCTTGGTGTTCTCAAATATTTTCTTGGCATTGAAGTTATTTCTGATAATAAAACTTTATGTCTTTGACAAAAAAATATTGCTTGGAATTGTTAAATAAGTTTGGTATGTTGGGTTCCAAACCCTCTAAGGTGCCTTTGTATGTTAGCAAAAGTAACAAAGTTGTTTAAACTGTTGATGGTGATGATAAACTTCTTGATAATAATAGCAACTATCAAAAATTGATAGGAAAGCTAATATATTTAACCATTACTAGGCTTGATATCTCTTATGTTGTGCATAAGCTAAGCCAAGTGATGCATTCTCCTAAACAATCTGATCTTAGGCTTGCATTCAAAGTCTTGAGGTACTTAAAAGGTTCACCTGGGAAGGGTGTGTTGTATTCTAAAAGTGATGTGTTTAATGTATCTTCTTATGTGGATTCAAACTAGGCCAAGTGCACTGCAACTAGAAAGTCTATCACTGGATATGCAGTGTACTTAGGGGACTGTCTTATATCCTGGAAAAGTAAGAAACAAAATGTGTTGGCTAGATCTTCTACTGAAGCAGAATTCAGAGCTATGTCTAATGTAACTTGTGAAATCATTTAGGTGTTGAAAATTCTCACTGAGCTAAAACTGAGTTATAATACTCCTGTGAGTATGTTCTATGATAGTAGTTCAGCTATTCAGATAGCTGCAAATCCTGTGTTTTATGAGAGAACAAAGGATTTTAAGACTGATCTATTTTTTTATAGAAAAAATTGCTGATGGGGTGATTAAGACTTATAAAGTCAAGTATGAGGACAATGTTGCAGACATTCTTACTAAAGGATTATCTATTAATGAGCATAAGAAGTTTTGTGGAATGTTTAAATTGTTTGATTCATTCTAGGTTTAGCTTAAGGGGGAATATTAAAATAAGCTAGCTTATTATAAGCTTATCCTGGAATTTAATACTTTAGGGGCCAAATGGTTTTTCAGGTAAAGTGTTTTTACACTATATTTGTTATTCTATTTGTGTTTGCATGTTTCTCTATTTTGAAGGGACCATTCCTACCAACTCTCTACAAGTTTCAGCTAAAGGCTATATATACTTCTCTTTCTCATAACCCTAGTTTAGGTCGTATCATTGTTTTCTCTCCCAAAGTTGTTCATCTCTCTGATTTGTAATCATCTTTTTCTTGTTAGTAATTTCTATTTTTCAGTTGTAATATGTTTTAACTCAAAACCAATTATCACATTTGAAGTGATAGATTGATGTTGTGAATAAAATATTAATGGGGATGTTGGTGGTATGAATTTGTTTGTGTCTTTGATCTTGATCTGTGTTACTTTTATAAAACTTTACACTGTTCTTATTACTTATGTGAGCCATCGGTTCACTTGATATTAATCTTATTTTTTATGGGGAAAGACCCATCATAATAGCTTGCTATTGGGGTTTTTGCGAGTCGTCTTGGCGTTGCACTACTGCCTTGGCTTGGCTCACCCCTCCAATCATTAACTTTTCTACTTGATTTCAAAGATAAAATTTGAATTCTCAAAGATAAACTGTTTAGTTCATGTTATTTGTTATAGCCTTAAATTGATAAAAGGGTGTAGCTTATCACCTCATAATTGGTCTTGGTGCTAAATATTTTCCCAAACATTCAGATAAATTGACTCAGATATATAGGATATTTGATTTGATTGGCATTTCACAACAGACCCACCACTAACACGCCCCACCCACAACTCAAAATTGGACAACGGCCAATAAAGCCACTACAACCCTCAACCCCAAACCCAACTACCAACAAGCTCAACCAACACAACACAACCCCCCACACCCCCAACCCAGACATCCCCCCAAGGCCGCCCAACGACCCCCCCCACCAACAAAAAAAACGAAGAGAACCACAACACCACCCAGCACAACTCACCCTACAACTCTAACCACCCCACCCGCCCAACAATCTCCCCACAAGACCACAAACAACACCCGTCCACATCCACAACACAGGAACACACCAACAGAACCAAACAGCATATCCCTTCAATCATCAAACTCCTGCTCACTCAACACACAGAAATCATCCCCAGACCAAGAATAACGCACATAAACATAAAACATTACAAATACACAAAATAACGTATCCCACAGCCACAACTACACCCCACAAACCAACATACATCCAACAAACGCCCACCCGATGCAATCTCAAGAAAAAATACAACAACAACTACAGCCTTACAGCTGAGCTATACCCTTACACCACTAATCTGATGCCCGACAAACACCTACCTCATCTCACTACCATTTTACAACAACGGTGAAAAACCACAAAACAATACACAAAAATACGTACAACGCAAAAATGACCTAAATGAAAAACGAAAAGCTGTACCAACCCTTCAATACATAATCATCTCCGCCTGCCTAAAAAATATTCAATAAAACCAAGTAATCAATCCAATCCTAAACGCAAGAATTGTTCAAACATCCCACCGCAAGCTAAAAAAACGGCTTAACCTGGCATAACACTACCTACAAGGGCCAAAAGATTTAAACATTACAAGACATATATACACAATATGTGTAATATCAATTAGATGTAGTGCATTGTTTTCTCTAATTATTTTGGCAGGACCATTCCTAAGCCAACCACCTAACGACTTTTCCAGCTACAGGCTAAATATATTCTACTATCTCATAACCCAAGTTTAGTCGTAACATTGTTTTCTCACACCAAAGTTATACAACTCTCAGATTATAATCATCTTTTTACTTGTAACAATTTCTATTTTCCAGTTTGTAATATGTATTAACCCTCAAAAAACCAGTTATCAACATATAAAGTGAAAGATTAAAGTTGTGAATAAAATATTCATGGGATGTTGGTGGTATGAAATATATTTTGTGTCATTGAACATGATCTGTGTTACTTTTAAAGAACTTTACACAGTTCCAATCACTTAGAGATTCATACTATATCGGCTCACATCGATATTAATCTTATTTTATATGAGGAAGACACCAATAACATGTTAAGGGGGTTTTTGCGAAGTTGTCTTGCGTGCACTACTTAGCTTGGCTTGCTTATACCCCTCCAAGCATTAGTAAAAATTTTTTTCCTACTTGAAATCAAAATAAAATTTGAATTCACAAATGTATAAACTGTTTATTTCATGTTATATTTATAGCCTTAGATGATAAAAGGGTGTAACTTATCAACCTCATAATTGGTCTTGTGCTAAAATATATTCCCAAACAAATTCAGATAAATGACTCAGAAAAATAGGATAATAGATTTTATAGGTCATTTTTGATATGAAAGAGTTAGACGGAACTTGTTATTAGTGTAAGTTCAAGACTAAATTTGTCAGCAATCCCTTAGTAAGCTGTTAGGTTGTATGTTTCGATTCATAAAAATGTTGTATGCGGGAAGCAATTTTTTTATCTGGATTGAAAAAAATACTTGTACTTTTTTTCTACTTCTCTACTTTAATAAAGACATTGATGGTTAATAAGTTCTACCACCTGTTGAATTTAATCCCAAATCATGTGAATATATAATAAGAACAATAATTCTATAAATATGAAAGAAAAACTTACTTGATTTAAGAGTAGAGAACGTCATGGAACACATGGTGGAACTTTGATCTTCTACCGAATCCTCTCACAAGAATTTTCGTTTGTGTGTTATGGGGTAGAACTAATCCTCTATTTATAGTGAGAGATTGAGTAGGGATCAACTTCATATTAGGTAAAGATTATGATACATAATATAATCCTTATTTAGCCAAATCTACCATCAAGCTTTAATAGCCATATTATGGTAATCAATTAATTATTACCAAAATAAATCAACCACATTATGTACAAATATATTAAACGTAAATAGATTGAGGTCATAATATTCTATTGAATATGCTAACATTCTCCTACTTGGCCTTATTCTATTTACACTTTGTACAACATTAAATTGGCCAAGTTGATTTCATAACTTCATCACAAACATATAGAATCACTAATGCAAACTAACATAATCACTAGCATCGCCATTGACACGGGACCCCTACTAATTATACTATTAGCTTTTCTACACGATCATGATCATATTTCATAATGTATATGAACGGAAAATACAAAAATTGTAATAAAATAAATCCATTCAAAATGATCCAAAATAACCGTTTGTTCATAAGATCTCAATATAATGCGCGCAAACTAGAGAATAACAAACTTCAACATAACGTGAAAATAAAAACAATAAAATCCTTAAATTTGGCTATCACATAAACCCATGTCAGCAACATGCTCTAAAAAGAGCTTGGGTGGTAAACCTTTAGTAAACGGATCTGCTAACATGTCATGAGTGCTAATATACTCTATAAAAATGCTATTGTCTTCAACCTTTTCTCGAACATATAGATACTTAGTCTCGAGATATAAACCGGCTCCAGTGAAACTAGTGCTGTTTGAAAATCTAACAGCTAAACTATTATCACAATATAGTCTGAGAGGTCTTGAAATAGAGTCAACTACCTTAGTTTGGAAATTAGATTTCTCAATAATATGACGTGACTAGTTGCGTAATAACATGCAACATATTTATCCATCATAGTGGAAGTTGTAGTGAGTTCTTGCTTATGACTCCTCCATGATATAGGACCTCCTAAAAGCATAAAGATGTACCCTGATGTGGATCTTGAAGAGTCCTTACACTTAGCAAAATCGGAATCTGAGTAACCTATGACTTTTAGGTTATCCTTTTTTGGTAAGTCAACATTGAGTTTTTAGTCCCTTGAAGATATCGTAAAACCTTTTTAGTTGCTTTCCGATGTTCCTTTCCTAGATTGGACTGACAACCAAGCATACCCGTAATGTATGCAATATTAAGGAGTGTACATACTTGAGCATACGTAAGGCTTCCAACTACAGAAGCATAAGGTTTAAGTCTTATCTCTTCTTATTCTAACTTATTCTTAGGACACTGGTATGCACTAATTTTTTCACCCTTAACAACATGGGTAACAGTTAGAGAGCAATTTTGCGTGTTGTATTTGTTGGGAAAATAGATTGTAACAGACTTAATACTGGTAGTATAACAGTTAAGTCTGGTAGTAATAGTTAGTTCTGTTTATAGTTAAGTCTGTTTATGTAACAGAATAGTAATAGTTATCTTAGAGATATCTTAGGAGATATCTTAGGAAAGGACATGTATTATCCTTTGACATTTGTAAAGCCCATTAGGGTTTCCTTAGTGTATAAAAGGAACCCTAAGGCACAATGTTAAAGAGTACGTTTTTGAGAAATATCA